>PVKS010022567.1:0-33549 GCA_004027875.1 Aplodontia rufa | reverse complement strand
TAGTAACATGAGTTAAATCCAGATAAGATGTAATGTTTTATAATCTAATATCTTTTTTTAGAGTTATAAAGGGAAAGGGAAGGGAGGGATAAGGGAGGGTAATTGGGGGGGCACTCCTGGAGATAATTGCAATATCCAGAATATTTACACATTTTATACACATTTTATATTATTTTGTTAAAATTGTGTAAGGTTGTTCAAAAAATAATAAAAAAAAATGATATGGTTGGGGCTGGAGCAGTAGCTCAGTGGTTATGGCACTTGCCTAGCATGCACAAGACGAGGGTTCAAACCCCAGCACCAAGTACACAACAAAGTGTCAGAGCAATGAAGGCCACATGAAAAACTAACTAAAACTGATTCTTTTTCTCTGTCCTCTCTTAAAAATAAAATAAAATAAAAGACATTGCTGCTAGCATGGTGGCACACACCTGTAATCCCAGTGGCCCCAGCAACTTAGTGAGGCCCTAAGCAGCTTAGCAAGACCCTGACTCAAAATAAAATATAGAAAGGGCTGGGGATATGGCTCAGAGGTTGAGCTTCCCTGGGTTCAATCCTCAGTACCAAAAAACTAAAAACATAAAAACAACATTGTTTTCGGGTAGAGAGGTGGCTCAGTGATGAACACTTGCCTGGCATGAATGAGGTTGCAGGTTCAATCCTAGCACCACATATACAAATAAAGGAAAAACAAAAAACTGGATGAAAAAAAATTAACTCTCTTAAAAAAAAATAACACTGTTTTCAATGGAGGCAGGAAAATACCAAGTTTGATACCACCCTAAGCAACTTTGACCTTTTCTCAAAAAATAAGTGTTGAGATGTACCTCAGAGGCTACAAAAAAGAAAAATAGAGACCATGATCTGTGAATGATGCTTTGACTCTAGGTAGATGTTTTTTGGTACATCTAAGAAGACATTATTTTATTGTTTTCTGATTTTCTTTGTTGCTATGCACAAGTCTGCCTATAGTTCTCTCTCTGCCTCCTGGAGGCCACGTCCTGAGCTGCTTTCCTGCTTTCCTCCGCCACACCCTTCCATGTTCTGCCTCTTCTTTGGCCCAGAGCAACGGAAGCAGCAGCCTATGACTGAGACCTCTGAAAACCACTCCAGGAGACCACCTGCCTGCCTGCCTAGTACACCTACCTGGTCTCCTGGTCTTCCACAGAAGGGTTTCCACGTGAGAACGCAGAACTTTTTTTTTTTTTTTCCGAGAGAAGGACAATGAGAGAGAGAAAGGACAGAATCAATTTTATTTAGTTTTTTTTTTCATGTGGCTTTAGTTGCTACGACACTTGGTTGTATATGTGGTGCTGGGGTTCGAACCAGCATCCTCATGCATGCCAGGCAAGCGCCATAACCGCTGAGTCACCGCTACAGCCCCATAACAAAACTTTTTTGATTCTGACTTACTTCACTAAAAATTATGGTTTCCAGTTCTATCCATTTTCCTGCAAATGACGTGATTTTGTTCATCTTTATGGCTGAATAAAACTCGATTGCGTACAAAAACCACATTTTATTTATCCAGTCATCTGCTGATGGACACCTAGGGTGATTCCATAACTTGACTACTATGAATTGTGCTGCGATAAACATGGGTATACATGTATCTCTGGAGTATGCTGACTTTAATGCTATTTTTATCTGAGATGTATTGATATTTTTATGTCAGTGACTGACATTTTTATGTATTAGTATATGAGGAAGTGATAATGTCGTTGTCTTTCTAAAGTCTTTTTAAAATATGATTACATGACATATTAAAATGATTTGTTTTAAATAGAGGTTTTAAAAGTTAAAATGTATGCATGTGAAATAATAGATGAAATGTTTCTTGAAATTAATTTTAATTAATTGGCTTGTTACCTGCATGTTTTGTGATCAAAGAGAATAACTGATAATTATGAATGAATATATAACTCATTATTTGCAATATTTAAAAAGAAAAGCAAAAGCTATTTTCTTCTCTCAATCCTTACCCCCAAAATATAGGGCATGTTTAATTGCAACTGCTGTTAAAGAGTTTAAACTTTCAACAGCAAGCATCTGGATGACTCCTCTAACTATAGGCCCAATCAGAGCACTATTGTTAGGACATCTGTAGTAGAAATGCTAGAGCACCACTGATAGAATACCTGCAGTAGAAATACTGTTTTTAAGTCTCTCAGGTCGAGTTCCTGTCTGCTTTCAGTCCACAGTCTGAGACTAAACTCTCCTCCCTGGGTCCTCCTCTGCCTGTCTATTCAGAACACTGTGCTCTTGGCTTCTTTTAGATTTCGGCAACACTGACCTTTCTTTTCTTCTTTCTTTCTGTTTTTTTGACACAAGTTGATAACTGACATTCATGTGAGTGAAGATTCAGACACAGGTCAGTTAGGATCACAGAGCACCTGTGGCATGTGTTTGTGTTTTCATAAATACCACTGAAATGGTGTAAAAGCAGTGCCCCCAGGAAAATAGCTCAGCATTCCACTCCACAGCAATGGGAAACCTCTGGCTTCCAGCAACACCCTTTAGTATGTCAAAACTGACCTGAGCCAGCCTGTTCTAGTCAGCTTTATCACTGCTGTGACTAAATGACTTGACCAGAACAATTTAGGAGGAAAATGTTTATTTAGGGGCTCACAGTTTCAGAGGTCTTAGTCCATGGAAGGTCAGCTCCATTATTGGGGCTCGAGGTGAAGCTGAACATCATGGTGGCAGGCATGGCTCCAGGGAACAGAGAGCTCCAGGTGTTACATCAGGAAGCAGAGCAGCGAAAGCAACTACAAGCCAGATACAGCATACATTCCCCAAAGGCAGCCCCCAATGCCCACCTCCTCCAGCCATACCCTACCAGCCTACAGTTGCCAGTCAATCCCTATCAGGGAATTGGGTCAAGGTCTTTATAATCCAATCACTTCACCTCAGCCTTCCACAATTGTCACACGTGAGCTTTTGAGGGACACCTTACATTCAAAACAACTTCTCACCCCTGGCCCTCAAAAGCTCATCAATCTGACAATGCAAAATACACTAGTCCATTTTCAAGATTCCCATAATCTCAATGGTTCCAAGACTGCCCAAAAGTCCAAGTCCAAAAGTCTCTGAGACTCAAGTCAAACTTGCATCATCAACTCCTATAAACAATCAAATCAAGTTAAAATGTCCAATATATAAAGGCACACAGGAAACATTTCCATTCAGACAATATAAAGAAGGATGGGACCAAAACAAATTCAAAAGCCAGCTGGGCCAACAGGTCCTGTACCTCCATGTCCAGCATCTGAGTCATGTGGCATCATGTTGCTCTCTAGAAAAGGCTTGTGTGGCTCCGATCCAGTGGCCTTGCTGGTTGCAGCCCACAGGGCCTCTGTTGCTGTCCCTGCTCGATTCCTACATGGCTCCACAGCACTGGCATTTCTTGATCTCAGGAGTCCCCACTACAGCTGCGGCTTCCTCCTCACTTCTCCACACATCCCCTCTCAGGGGCTGCCCACAGGGATTTTGACCCTGGGGCACTTAGCCTGGCCTCCCAGGCCTTCCTCTGAAATCTCAGTGGAAGCCTCTGTGACCCCCTAACTCCAGCAACCTGTAGTCCTGCAGAATGAGCACCATGTAGTTGCCGCCAAGGTCTGCCACCATCTTGAGCAATAGCCAAGCCCCCAGGGGCACTGTCTACAGTAGCCTCTGAATGTCTGGGTGTCTGAGCACACTGAAAAACCTTCTAGGACCCCCCTATGCAAGCAGGGTGTCCCACCTGTCTCTTCTCAAAGGAAATTTTTACTCATTTGAGCTTGAAATGGATGTGGTCTTGTCAATTCCTGAGATGCTCTCAAGCCATCTTTCTTATTGCCTCTACACAATAAGAAGTCTTTACTGGGGCTGGAGCAGTGGCTCCGCGGTTATAGCACTTGCCCGGCATGCAGAAGTACACGGGTTCAAACCCCAGCACCCACGTACTCAGCTGAGTGTCAGGGCAACAAAAGCCATGTGAAAAACTTAATAAAAATTGATTCTCTCTCTCTTCTCTCTCTCTGTCCTTCTGTCTTAAAAAAAAAAAAAAAAGTCTTTACTTCTTCAATGGCAGTAGTGTCTTTAATAATAGTCATTGCCTTAACCCCAGTTTTACTTCCATCTTTCAAGTCCAAGTTTTTCAAATCTTCTTCCTCTGCTTTGTGGTCCTGGATATCACCATAAACTTGGCTAAAGGCTGCCAGCAATACTCAGGCCACCATCTGAATACTACATTGCCTGGAAATTTTTTCCACCAGATTAAGAAGTACATTGCCATTAAAATCAAGTTCAGAGAGTCTTCACACATGGGCAAAATGCACACAACTTCTTAGCCAGAACGTAACACAAATGGCCAATTTCCAATAAAAAAGTCATCCTTCTCCTCTGAAATTTCCTGAGCCCTGTCTTTACTTAGCACAGTCCTACCGGCATTCTGGTCTTCTAAGCTCTCATCAGAATCACCCATTAAGCTCTGCTTGCAACAAGCTAAAGCTTTTTCACTCTGCATCACCAAACTTTACCAATTTCCTCCCACAATTTCCAATAAGCTTCAAAAGTTTCTAAACCACATGATCAGGTTAGTTACAGCAATGACCCCACTTCTGGTACCAATTTCTGTTTTAGTCAGCTTTTTCACAGATGTGACTAAATAACCTGACAAGAACAATTTAAGAGGAAAGGTTTATTTAGGGCCTCATAGTTTCAGAGGTCTCATCCATGGAAGACCGGCTCCTTTCCTCAGGGCTCGAGATGAGGCTGAACACCATGATTACAGGCATGGCTCCAGGCAGCAAAGAGCTCCAGGTGTCACATCACACAGGGAAGCAGAGCAGAGAACTCCACGCCTATATACTCCACAGACTATATATGCCAAAGGCACACCCCCAATGACCCACCTCCTCCAGCCATACCCCACCAGCCTCCGGTTGCCAGTTAATCCCTCTAGGGATCAACTCACTGATTAAGGCTTTTATAACCCAATCATTTCACCTCAGCCTCCCAGAATTGTCACACATGAGCTTTTGGGGGACACCTCATATTCAAACTGTAACACAGCTAGATGCAATTCTGAAAAATAATACATAGATGCAAAACTCCGGGATAATTGATGATTAAAAGTCCTTCCAAGGGGCTGAAGCAGTGGCTCACTGGTTGGAACGCTTGCCTGGCATGCACGAGGACCTGGGTTCAAACCCCAGAACCACATATACAACAAAGTGTCAGAGAAACAAAGACCAGATGAAAAAATAAATAAAATTCTTTCTCACACTCTCCTCCTCCCTCCCTCTCTCCCTCCCCCCCTATATATATATATATATGTATATGTGTGTGTGTGTGCATATACACACATTTTATATATACATAAAATCCTTCCAAGACACACTCCACTAGTGGTCACAGGAAGAGTGAAGGAATACTGAGCTCAGGTGTTACCATGTGCTGGCTACACCTCCCATGGAAGGTCCAGACTATCATGCCAACAAATATGCACATTCCTTCTAATGTTGCCTTATTCTTTTTGATGATTCTCATGTCTTCTATCTGCAATAATTTTAAACAACTCATCTTGCTTTACTATCTGATTTTCTGAGTTTTAACCCTTGTGTTCTGATTTTTAAATCTGAATGCTATTAAATGGGAGTAAAAGAATACCCAACTAAAAGACTAACAACATTTCTTTTTCTTTTTTTTTTCCTGGTGCTGAGGATCAAACACAACTCCTCATACAAGCTAGGCAAGCACTCAAGTCTTTCAAAACTGAAAGCTTGAATATTCAGCTGGGATTATATATGCTGATAAAAAGACCAGTGGCAGTCTCTGTGCATTTATAAATTGTTACATTATCACCACATAGGAGGGCATAACTGACTTGTTGCATAAAGGTTTGTTGGGTTTGTGTGGTGAGATACACAAGATACAAACTGTACTGATTCACACTGCAGTATGATGTTCTGAGCATAACTACTGGGCAAGATTCACGGGGCCACAGCCTGACTGTGAGTTGCTCCTGTCTAACTACTGTGAGTGCACAGCTAGTGTTCAAAAGCTCTGGACAGAGCGACTTGCACCCTGGCAGAGCACCCTTACAGTGATAGGAAACAGATTCACATGATAGCCTTTCTTCCCCAGGTTGTGGCCCGTGGCTAATTCAAGTATGCCAACTAGGCAAGGGGCCATTCTCTCACAGTGCCTGTTGAATCCGAATTTGTGGTTTTATAAAATAAATTAAAACCTGGAATGGGCTTAATGCCATTCTGGTGGGGGAGAGGGTACTAGGGCACCACTGTACTACATGGACAGATGGAATTCCATTTTTAAAGAGTTAAAAATTTGTTGGAGATCTGGCCACCATACTAACCCTACTTGCCTATACTAACTAAACCAACCAACATGATCCCCTGGTGAGGTGCTTCTCATCTTCTGACAAAACAGGGATCCATGAATTACAGATGCTCACACCCACACTCCCACCCTAGGGAAGGAGGCTGCTACTTTCATAGTGACACATTTCTCTGGCCTTGGGGTTTGGGGACTACATAATGGATCCAATCAAGGACGGTGTCAAAAAACATTACAAGGAGCTGAGGTTGTAGTACTGTGGTATAGTACTTGCCAGCATGTGTGAGGTACTGGATTCAATCCTCAGCACTGAGTAAAATTAATTAAGGTACTGTATCCATGTACAACAAAAACAAGAAGCTGGGTGCACTGGTGCACACCTGTAATCCCAGTGATGCAGGAGGATCACAAGTTTGGGGCTAGCCTGAGCAATGTAGTAAGACCCTATCTTAAAATAAAAAGGGCTGAGGTTGAATATAGCTCAGTGGTAGAGTATCCCTGGGTTCAATCCAAGTACTTAAAAAAAAAAAAAAAAGAAAGAAAAAAAGAGGTATGACAACCAGTTATGGGGGTGTGCACCTGTAATCCTAGCAATTCAGGAGGCTGAAGCAAGAGGATCACAAATTCAAGGTAAGCCAGGCAATTCAGCAAAGCCATCAACAACTTAGCGAGAGCCTGTCTCAAACTAGCAAAATAAAAGGGCTAAGGAGGAGCTGGAGCAGTGGTTCAGTGGTTGGAGTGCTTGCCTGGCATGCAGGTTCAAACCCCAGCACCACAGGCACAACAAGTGTCAGTGAAACAAAGGCCAAAAGTAAAAATAAATAAAACTGATTTTCTCTTTCTCTATCATTCTCTATTTAAAAAAAAAAAAAAAAAGGTGGCCTGAGGATGTAGCTCAATGGTCAAGCAACCCTAGTTCAATTCCATGTATCCCCCACAGGGAGAAAAAAAAAGTATTAAAACTCTTCTGTACAACAGTAAAGTTTCCGACTTCTTTTTACTATGTCATGGGCCAGGGCTATATCTGGTCTTGCATTAGCCAGTGAAACTAACCTTTAAAATCATACCCACTTTTGAGTATTAGCATAGTTATATACACATGGTCCACAGCTATCTGCCTCTGAATGAATACCCTGAAAAATCATTTTTACAAATATTTCCCAGAAGTTTTGATATCTTTGTTTATTGCTGTTTTATTAGTACTTGGGATTTAACCCAGGGCTTCATGTACACTGGGCCAGCATCTATCTACCAGTGAGCTACAACTCCTGCCCTTTATTTTATTCTGAGGCAGGGTTTTACTAAATGGCTAAGGCTGCCCTAGAATTTGGGCTCCTCCTGCCTCAGCCTCCTGAGTCTCTGGGATCACAGGCATGTGGTGTGACTCCATGCCGGGCAGTTTTGATAGGATACTAATCCCTGCAAGGTTCTCTGTATCCACATTCTATCCTAAATCAGCAATCTCACCCCTGGGTCCTTTTAGTGTAGGCTGTGGTACAATGAGGCACAGGTGCAGGCAGAAGCAACTTCCTCCTGCAAGGTGTGGCTGGCGATGGGTCTGCTCTGACTGCTCAACTCTCGCTGTACTGCAAAGGCAGGCAGACAGTACAAACACACCTGGTTCTGTTACAACACACCTGACTTGTGGACACTGAAGCTGAATGTCCCACACTGCCAACATTCAATCCATATCCCTAAATGAAGAACATACTACTCAAAATACATCAGAGGTCTCAGGCTCCTTCCAGATGTCCCTCTTCAAATTATCAAAGGTGAACTTATTCAGGGCACTTTAAATCAGGACCTTAGTGAACTGACTTCCTGCTACTGAGGATGGAACTCAGGGGTGCCCCTCCACTGAGCCACATCCCCTTTTTATTTTTTTTTAAGACAGGATCTTCCCACCTAGCCCAGGCAGGCCTCAAACTTGCCATCCTCCTGCCTCAGCTTCCCCCAAGTAGCTGGGATCACAGGTGTGCACCACCATTCCTGGAAGGCTATTCAGCAAGCCAAACACACTATTTGAATCCCTCCATTCAACCCTATAGCTATAAGCAAGCAATTATTTCAGCAAAGTCACAGAGTTGAAAGTTGAAGGCTTTAAGCCCAGCATGATCAGAGTCACCATCCGATCTCTAGTCCCAACTTCTTATCAATTTAAGATTCTTCCACAGCAACAGTTCCTCAGTGTCCCACAGCTTCTAGTGTACACAGGCAGTAATGCTATTTAACATAACAGGCCACAAAGTTCTTATCTTGGGATACGAACAGGAATCTCATTTTCTTCTCATTGTCAGGAAAACACCATATAACCCACTTTTCTCCAGCAGTGTCACCTAAACACTGTCCTAGAGCAACAACTTATCCACTAAAGCCCTCCATTATAAGAAAAGAGAAATTCATTATCTTAAGACCACCCTCCTACACACACACGCTTCACTGAAGAGATATATTTTTGGCAGCACACAAAAGGCCCAAGAACCAGGCTCAAGGCAGAAGGGCATCCAAACACACTCTAGGAACCGACTTAGAACTGGCTGATGACCTCACAGAACCCTGGGACAAGAACACATGCCCACACCTGCTCCTGTTCAAGTGAGAGTGCATTTTAGACAGAATCCTGGCAAAGAGGTCACCATGGTCCAGCAAAGGGTATAATGCTCACTGATGGCCAGTGGGAAGGAGACCCTGAAAGACACTACCACCTAGAAACACAAGATAGAGGAGACAATTCTCCAGAGAAAGCCAGCTCAGTCAGTGAACACCATAACCTGCTCACAATGTCAATGCACGTCATGATGTGCTTGATTTGGGTGGAGGGGTGCTAGGGATTGGACGCAGGGGGACTCCTAACATTGAGCTATATCTCCAGCCCATTTTGTTTTAAGACAGGGTCTTGCTCAGTTGCCCAGGCTGGCCTGGAATTTGCAAACCTCCTGCCTCAGCCTCATGAGTCAACGGGTTTACAGGTGTGTGCCACTAGGCCTGGCATGATGCGTTCCCCCAAGGAGCAGCCCTGCAGCCTGGTCCTGACCTGCTTGAGATGACAAGTAGGAAAGCAAACACAGTTGAAGAGAGAATTTTGCCCTTCCAATCGTGAGCCTACATGTCTTCAGTTATATTGCTAAGAAACAGAGTTAAGGCTGATAGTCAGCATTTAACATGGAGAGCACTGCAGGGTGTTATGTCACAAACTATCACATATATATGTGAAAAGTTACATTAAAAATAAAATACGGGGGCTGGAGTGGTGGCTCAGTGGTTACAGTGCTTGCCCGGCATGTGCAGGTACACAGGTTCAAACCCCAGCACCCATGTACACAACTGAGTGTCAGAGCATCAAAGGCCATGTGAAAAACTCAATAAAAATTGATTCTCTCTCCCTCCCTCTCTCCCCCGCTTCTCTCTTTAAAAATAAATAAATAAATAAAACTTAAAAATAAAATAAAAAAACTGGGGCTAGACTGGTGGCTTGGTGGTTACAGCGCTTGCCCAGCATGCACAAGAATATGAGTTCAAACTCCAGCACCATGTACACAACTGAGTGTCTGAGCAGAGAGAGCCACATGAAAAACTACAAAAAAATTGATTTTGTCCATCTCACTTAAAAAAATAAAAATAAAAATAAATCAAATATCATGGGGCTGGAGCAGTGGCTCAGCGGTTATGGCACTTGCCAGGCATGCGCAAAGAAACAGGTCTGAATCCCAACACCACATACACGATGAAGTGTCAGAGCAACGAAGGCCACATGAAAAACTAAATAAAACTGATTCTCTGCCCCACACTTCCAAAAATAAATAAATAAAATACCAAAATCTTGAACTATGCTGTTTGGTGTTAATTAAGGAAAGTCACACAAAATACCCCTTAACTTTCAGAATAAGCTTCTTGCAGTGTTACTTCATCTATATAATGGAATTAAACAAAAACCTTACACTACCCCATGAAAAAGTCTATTGTTCATAATGAGATTTTATTTTTAAAAAACATAGCTTTGAATCTGGAATGTGGCTCTCCATGAGACACAGTCCCTGTGGAAAAACGCTTCCCCAACTGAGTGAACCTACCAGTGTTCTTGGTGTGATGCCCACATCTTCTACTGCTCTCCACCCCTTCCACCCTGTTCTTGGGCTCTCCAAGCGCAGAGGCTTCTCGTGTGACCCGTGGACGTAAGTGCATTTGCAGGACCTCTGGCTTGTCGTTCTGCTGCCCTCTGAGGTCTGCAGACCCTGGCTCCTGTGAGAAAGCTTTGCATGGTCATTTCATCACCTGGATGTCGCCCCTGTGAGTCTTGCGATGTATCCGCAGCCCTGAGTTCCAGCAAAAGGACTTCCCACACTCAGAGCACTTCCACGGTCTCTCCCCCGTATGCACCCTCTGGTGCTCGCTGAGGGAGGACTTCTGAGTGAAGGCTTTCCCACACCCACTGCACTTGAACGGCCTCTCTCCCGAGTGGGTCTTCTGGTGGATCTGCAGGGACGCCTTCCTGGGGTAGGCCTTGCCACACTCGCCACACTCATAGGGTTTCTCTGCTGAGTGAGTCCTCTGGTGTATGATGAGCTGGGACTTGCCGCAGAAAGCCCTCTCGCACAGGCTGCACTCATAGGGTCTCTCTCCCGTGTGCGTCCTCCTGTGGATGACAAGGTACGACTTGCTGCTGAAGGCCTTCCCGCACTCACCGCACCTGTAGGGCTTCTCCCCTGCGTGGGCTCGCAGGTGTGCAGTGAGCTGCTCCTTCCTGCCGAAGGCCTTACCACACTGGCTGCACTGGTGAGGGTTGTGGCCTGTGTGCGCCCCCTGGTGCACCACGAGCTGGGTCTTCATGTTGAAGGCCTTGCCACAGTCGCCACACCGGTAGGGCTTCTCTCCCGTGTGCATCCTGGTGTGAACCAGGAGGTAGGACTTACTCCTGAAGGCCTTCCCACACTCGCTGCACTGGTGAGGCTTTACTCCCGTGTGTGTTCTCTGGTGCACCACGAACGGGGACTTGAGACTGAAGGCCTTCCCACACTCACCACACTCGTACGGCTTCACCCCAGTGTGGCTTCTTTGGTGCAGAATGAGCTGGGACTTCCAACTGTAGGCCTTTCCGCACTGGCTGCACCCATAGGGCTTCCCTCCTGTGTGGACCTCCTGGTGGACGATGAGCTGAGACCTGAAGGAGAAGACTTTCCCACACTCTGCACAGGCGTAGGGCTTCTCCCCTGTATGGACCCGCTGGTGGGCGTTCAGGTTGGACTTGGCGCTGAAGGCTCTCTCACATTTGGTGCACTCGTAGGGCCTCTCCCCAGTGTGGATCCTGAGGTGCACAGTGAGCTGTGACCTGCAGCGAAAGGCCTTCCCACACTCACCACACACACAGTTCTTCTCTACACTAGGAGCTCTGTGATGCTTAACCAAGTACGACTCCTCACACCCTTCAAAACCACCAGGAGTCTTTCCCAAATAACTTCTGCTGGGACCCGAGTTCTGTGTCCAGTTCTTCCTATGTGGATCACACTCATGCAGCCTCTGTCTGGAAGGAATGTAGACTTTGCTTCTGTGCAGTTTTCTGAACATATCACTTCTCTCAACACTTTGAAGCCCATCTTGATTTTTCTGGCACCATTCTTCCCAGCCTTCTAGTAAAAAACAAAATGGAACAAAATGCAGTTCTTAAATTGTGGTATGGAATTAATTTAAGAGTTTTAAAATGCCTGCAGGAGAGAGAAGTGTAGCACAGGGGTGGAGTACTTGCTTCACACGCGTGAGGCCCTGTGCCAATCCCAGCACCATCACCAAAACAAAAACAAGCATGGAATGAGTCTTCTCTAGGTACCAGGCTGACAACACTGGTTCAAAACAGACCAAACCAAACCAGGTCCTCTCATGAAACTGGCAGTGAATTCTCAGTGATTAAAAGAAAAGTTTCAGGGACTGGCGCGGTGGCTCAGTGGTAACGGCGCTTGCACAGCATGCACGAGTACGCGGGTTCAAACCCCAGCACCACATACACAACTAAGTGTCAGAGCAACTAAAGCCATGTGAAAAACTCAATAAAAATTTGATTCTGTCTCTCTCTCTCTCTCACTATCCTTCTCTCTTTTAAAAAAATGTCTATTAAAAAAAAAAGTTTCAGGGGCTGGAGCAATGGCTCAGTGGTTATGGTGCTTGCCTGGCATGCGAAAGTACACAAGTTCAAACCTCAGCACCACAAAGTCTCAAAGCAACAAAAACTGCATGAAAAACTAAATAAAAATTGTTTCTCTCTCTCTCTCTCTCTCCTTCTCTATTTAAAAGAAAAGAAAAGCCCCGGGGTCTAGAGCAGTGGCTCAGCCGTAGTAAACTTGAAACCCTCATTCAAACCCCAGCACCACAAACACAACTAAGTTTGGAAGAATTAAGACCAGATGAAAAGATAAATAAAATTGATTCTTTCTCATTCTCTCCTTTTAAAAAAAATTAAAAAAAAACAGTGAATTCAAGCTGGCATGGTGGCACACACCTATAATCCCAGTGGCTCAGGAGGCTGAGGCAGGAGGATTCCAAGTTTAAAGCCAGCCCCAGCAACTTAGTGAGACCATAAGCAACTTAGCAAGACCATCTCAAAAAAAAAAAAATATATATATATATATTATATATATATAAATAAAATTAAGTCTGGGGATGTGGCTCAGTGGTTAAGTGCCCCTGGGTTCAATCCATGGTATCAAAAATGAAAGTGGATTTAGAGGACACAGGGAACTATGGCAACATCTTCAGGTCTGGTGACAATGATACACAGAAAGAGGAATGAAGGAGTTGGAGCAGTGTCTCAGTGGTGGAGCACTTGGCTGCCATGAGCAAGGACCCAGGCTCGAATCCCAGCACCACATACACAACTAAGGTTCAGAGAAACAAAAACCAGAGTCGGGGGAACTGACTTTCTCTCTCCCTCTCTCTCTCTTTAAAAAAGAAAAGAAAAAAGATGGGGAATGATGCTGTGAACAGGAGCACACCTGAGATCCCAGCACTCAGGAGGCAGAGGCAGGGTCTTGCAAGCTCCAGGCCACCCTCAGCAAGGCCCTGTCTCAGAGTGAAATGAAAGGGTTGGGCTGTGACTCAGTGGCAGAGCACTTGCCCAGCATGTGTGAGGCCCAGAACTGCAAAAAAAAAAAATAAAAAACAAAAAGGAGAATGAATCAATCATGCCAACTAACACTCCAAACAGAAGAAATGCCAAGCACAAAGTTCCTGAGGAGAAAACCTGCTTGGCATGGTCTAAGAAACAAGGAAGGGCCACACAGCCAGCACACACTGGGAAACAGCATAGAGCAAGAGACAAACCGTGCAAGCCAAGCCACGTCTGCCTTCAACCAGAGGAGCTTACCCAGTGGAGACCCTTCTTGGTACTCCCTTTAAAAACCTGTGTCTGGTTGTGATATAAAAAACGAGGAAGACTTAGCCAGGCCCTCAGCAACTTAGCGAAAACCTGTCTAAAAATAAAATATAAAAGGGACTGGGGGGTTGGAGTGGTGGCTCAGTGGTTGGAGTGCTTGCTTGGCATGCACAAGAACCCGGGTTCGAACCCAGCACCACATACACAACTAAGTGTTGGAGAAATAAGGGCCAGATGGAAAAATAAAGTTGATTCTCTCACTCTCTCCCTCTTTTCTCCCTAGAAGGGGGATGGGGTGGGGATGTAGCTCAGTGGTTAAGTGCCCCTGGGTTCAATCACTGGTATCAAAAAAGAAAAATAAATAAATTTTTAAAAATTGAAAGAAAAAAAAAGGAAAAGGGCAGTGAAGCATGAGGGCTTGGACCACACTGCAGGATGCACAGGAGGGAGACCCAGACACTTACTGAGGGGCAGCTGTGTGAGCCCAGGGAGGGGCAGGGGTCAGAGGACCTGACAGCAGGAGTTGCTGCTCCACAGAGATGGTGAAGTGTGGTGCAGCAGGGCAGAGGACTGCAGAGGGCCTGGCTGCATTCGAGATCAGCTGCACGGGCACAGGCTTGCAAGTCAGCAGCTGGACCTGAGCACTGCACTTGAGCAAAGAGCACAGCGTGCAGAGTGGCGCAGGGCAGAGACCACCAGGGAACCACCAACACCCAGACGCACACTGGGTACCACTGGAGCAGAGGCAAAGGGAAGCAGCACAGTGCTGCCCAGCTCAGGGAAGGCACTGTGGCAGCCTCAGCACTGCCCCTCTTCCTCAGCGCCTCTTTCTGACCATTCCCACTCCAAGAGAGGTGGAGAGGCTCAAGTTAGGGTGTGTGCCTGAAGTGAGGCAGTGGACTCGCCTTGAGGGGCAAGTGGTCAAGTGGCCAGAAGAAAGGACAGCCAGGCCTTGCAGACCACTCCCGTTTGAATATTGAATTAGCCAGAAAACCACCACAGAACCTCCCCCCACTCTGAAACCACAGGCCGGAGCCCGCGAGGTCTGGAAAGGAGCCCCAAGGCTGGTCTGACAGCCTGACTCTTCAGCCTTCACTACTCCACAGCTCACTGCAACAAGAGCGGGTACTGATCAAACAGCCCACGGAAGGGCCTTCTCTCAGAAGCGATCTCCCCAGGCCACAGAGGACGGCAGAAAGCTCCCCACCAAGAAGCGAGGCACAGAGTCTTCCCTGGCCTTCCTCTAAGGTGAGTGTACAGAGGCCATGGAGACTGCCATCTGCCCCCTCAGGAGGAGTCTATCACAACTTTCCAGTTTCTTCTCCACCACTAAGCATTCCTGGAGCACACAGTGTCTTTTACGTCATCGATCAGATCGTGGGGGCACATACATACTGGTGGGAGGGCTCTGCACACACCCCTAAGAGGTCCTGGGCCACTATGCAGGATCCGGTCCAGGCGCTGCCTCTCTTCTCGGAAGGGGTGACCACGCTTCAGGTCAACATGAGCACTTCTGAAGAGGTGCAGAGGTTAGAGGGCACACTGCTGGATGTTACCCACGCCAAGTCCCTGCCCTCCACAAGCAGACCCTGCCTGTCCACATGGTTTGGTCAGCAGGGGCAGGACACTACTCCTACAGCCTGTACCACCCCCATCAAGACGAGTTCAGGCACTGGCATGTGATTTATTTTGGTGGTGCTGGGCCTTGAATATGCCAGGCAGGCACTCCAACACTGACCCACACCCCAGCCTTTTCTGTAAATTCCATTTTGAGACAAGATCTAGGCTAAGCTGCCCAATGGCCTTGAACTTCTGATCCTCCTGCCTCAGCCTTCTAACGAGGTGGGAAGATTGCTGCCTGCTGTGCCCCAGAGGCTCCTGAGTTGAACACTTGGTCCCTGGTAAGCAATGTTCAGAGCTGGGGCTCCAGGGAGGAACTGGCTTTGCCAACTGAGGGACGCACCATGTGACAGCACTATGGGGAGGGCGCTGCTTCTCCCCAGGCCTCCCTCCCGCTCCCCACCCTGCTCCTCAGTTGCCATGAGGTGAGCAGCTCTGCCCTGCAACCTTCCCCCCACAAAGCCCTGCTCATCACAGGCCCACAGCAGGCAGACCATGAGCCCAAGCGGATTCTTTCCTCCTTTCTGTGGATCCTCTCAGCGTCTTGTCACAACAGAAAGCCCACAGAAGAGGAAGTGACCCTTGAAGGAAGTGCCTTCCCATTTCTGACTCCAGCACAAGGAGCTCTCTGCAGGCCCAGGAGCCCTAGTGTCGTGTTGCGTGCACAAGAGGAGGAGGAGGAGGAGGAGGACTGTGGCAACACAGGCGTCACACAAGAGCAGAAGAAAAGCTAGGCCTCCAGGACGGAAAGGCCTTCCAATGGTTACCACACAGGAGAGGAGGCTGGATAGGAGCAGCCCCATGGGAAGGCGTGCAGAAGCACTCAGCCATACACCCGAGTCCAGGAGGGGCTGCAGGTGAAGTCTAAGCTGCCTGCCCTGGGAAGCAAAGAGAAGGGACGTGGGCTACCAACACTGGGCAGGAGGGAGGCTGACCTGGAAGCAGGCTGCAGAGCAGAGCTGGAGAAGAGGCCAGCGTGGTAAAGAGAGCCGTGGGAGTAGCTCCAGCCTCATGGTGAGCCAGCCAGAAGGTTCAAGAACACCCAGGAGCTTCTGCAGACAGCTCTGCACCAGCACAAAGCCCCCATAATTCCCGTCTTCCTAGTTCTCACCCACCTGGACAGCTCTGAGCAGACAGTCTAGCATTTAGTATCCATGGCTCTTCTCCTTGCTCCAGCTTGAAGATTAAATCAGGTTTGGCACCATGATATCCTGTTAATGGGAAATCACACACTATGGCCCAAACTGCTGGGGATAAAATTCAGGGCTCAGAAGCTGTAAAACATAACTGCCCGGGCTGGAGCGGTGGCTCAGCGGTTTCGGCGCTTGCCTGGCAAGCACGAGGACCTGGGTTCAAACCCCAGCACCACGTACACAACTAAGTGTTGGAGCAACCAAGGCCATGTGAAAAACTAAATAAAGTTGTTTCTCTCTTTCTCTGACTCTCTCACTGTCCCTCTCTCTTTAAAAAAAAAAAAAACATAACTGCCCATCTGCACTCTGGGAAACATTAACTGAGAGGTGGGGGCCACACAGGGACCAAGAACATTTCACCTCTAAAGTTTAAGTTCATAGTTGCTAAGTACTGCAGAGGTCCTGGGATAGGTCAACAAAAGAAAGAGGGGTGGTGATCTATGACCTCTGATCTGAGCTAAACAGGGTCTCTGTACTCACCCACCGATAACAGGTTGCTGTAGTTTTCCAGGATCACCTCCCTGTACAGGTACCTTTGTGCAGGAGCCAGGAGCTGCCATTCTTCCCAGGAGAACTCCACGGACACATCCTTGAATGACAATAACCCCTGTAATAACACATACCCACTCAATCAGATGCAATTATAGCAGGAGACACGGGAAAGATAGAGCAACTGGAAAAGTAGAAACTCTCCTCCATGGATGGATTCCTGAGCTGAGTTCAGCACAAATTAAAAATTAAGAATCAATCATCAGCCAGGCGTGGTGGCACACACCTGTAATTCCAGCGACTCAGGAGGCAGAGGCAGGAGGATCGAAAGTTCAAAGCCAGTCTCAGCAACTTAGTGAGTCCCTGTCTCAAAATAAAAAAAATAAAAAGGGTTGGGGATATGGTTCAGTGGTTAAGTGCACCTGGATTCAATATCTAGTACCCAACATAAACAAAAAAAATCAATCTATCAATCATCAGCTGGGCAGGGTGGCGCACATCTGTAATCACAGCTTTTTGGGAGGCTGAGGCAGGAGATCTCAATTTTGAGGCCAGCCTTAACAACACAGCAAGACCCTGTCTCAAAAAAAAAAAAAAAAAAAGTGCTGGAGATGTAACTCAATGATAAAGCACCTCTAGGATCAATTGCCAATACCAACTAACAACAACAAAAATTATCTACATGCCGGATACTCATTGGGGTTCTGAAGATTTCATAATGATTAAAATTCAAATCTGTTCTTGAGAAGTTTTCAACATTGTAGACGAACAAAAAAAACAAAAAAACAAAAACAAAACACTTATGCATGCAAATGTAAGAAACCAGGCCCTAGGTATACTGTGAACAGAAATGGGAAGAATGGTTCTCAGTAAGAGTCCAGTCCCCTGAGCAGATGGAGGTTTATGATGGTTCCCAGGATGACGGGTGGAATAGGCATCTCAGGAGGGGAACAGGACCAGTTTCCTCCTCCTGTGCTGGCAGGAGTCTGAAGGCAGCTGTGCTGGGGTAGTGCTGTCACCTTCCGCCTTTGCTGCGCCCTGTGTGGCTTCTTTCCCAGGGTACCCAGGTCCAAGTTGACTGGTCACCTCCTCTGCAGTATAAGCAGCAGCAGCAGAGGGGCATTGGGAGGAAACAGCAGGCAAATTCAGAAACACCGTCTGTGTCTGCAGTGCCCAGTAGAAACTGTTCAGAAAGCATTGCTGGGAGAGAACTGCATCCTGCCCGAGGAGCAGGCACCACGCAGAACCAGGACAAGACCTGTATACTCAATCCAGGGCCTGCAGCGTCTCCAACTTAGAGGAGAGCCAGCATGGGAACAGGCCAGGGCCAGGTGCAGCCCATGAGAAACAGGGCGAGGCTTAAAGGAGGAGGCTGGGCGCTGCCAGAAGACAAGTGCAGGAGCTCATCCCAGGTCCACCAACCCGGCCAAGCCCCTGAGAGCAGAGCACAGGAAACAGGGGATAGCAATGCGAGGGAAAGGACGGAGCCTCTAGAGAGCATCAGGCAGGAGTGCTGAGAAAGGGCTTTGGTTCTGAAGCCTACTCCAGCCACACTAGAAGGAAATGAAGTCTCTCCCAACAGGAAGCACTCAGAAAACCTATATCCTATGGAAAACAGCACAGGTAGAAACATCAGGGAAGGAACAGGTAGGAGGCTGAGCAGGAGGGTGAGCACTGTATCTGCAGACAGGCAGCAGCATTTGACTGTCTGTACCATGGCCCAACTTAGCCAGCCCAGCAGGTAAGGGGCGGCGCAAACAGCAGAGCAACAGAGGGCAAATGCTCACTGTGGTCAGCCGGAAAGAGAAGGCATCAACTCCACTCTAAAGTCTTGGGTCTAAATTAAAAAGTGCAGTGTGTCTATGAACAACTTGCAGGGGACCGTTAAGGAAGAGCATGGAGAAGCAGAGCGGGGATGCAGCTCTGGTGGAGCGCTTGCCCATGTCTGCAAGGTGCGGGTTCCACCCCCAGCACCAAGGGAGAGAAGGAATGAGAAACATCAGGAAGGAGAGAGACAGATGCACACACCATTTCCAAACAGCTGAGGACAAAGTATGCTGAGAAAGAACATGTTCAACCCAACACATCAAGAGAGGAGAAATGAAAAAAATACATAAATAAATTTAAAAAAAAAAAGAGAGGAGAAATGCAGGTCACACGGAAAATAAAAACCGCAAAGCATGGCAGCAGCAGTAATTCTAAACATTGTGATCGTTATTAGGACGAAAAAATAAAACCCCATTAAAAGAAAGACATATGCCAGGTGTGGGGGCCTCGGCTGTAATCCCAGTGGCTCAGGAGGCAGAGGCAGGAGGATCACAAGTTCAAAGCCAGCCTCAGCAACTTAGTGAAGCCCTGTGTCAAAAAAGGGGTGTGGCTCAGTAGTTAGTGCCCCTTGGTTCAATCACTCCCTGATGCAATAGAAAAAAGGAGAGAAAAAAAAAAAGATAAGAAAAATTAGATAAATCAACACAGCTGTTCATATAGCTGAAAACAACTAAGAAAGTCTAGAAGTAACAAGATAAACCAAAGAAAAAACAAATTAGAAAACAAAGGTCAGAAATAAAAGATCAGGGGGCTGGAGTGGTGGCTCAGCGGTTACTGCGCTTGCCTGGAGTGCACGAGTATGCACCACATACCCAACCCAGTGTAGGAGCAACAAAAACCACATGAAAAACTAAATAAAATTTAAAACGAAAAAGAAGAGATCGGGTAAATACTAAGAAAATACAAGTCATCATGTAATTCATACAAGGTAACTGTGTTTTTATAATAGTTGAACTCAGGGGACTTAAACCAAAAGCATTTCAGATACATTGCAAGTTGCACGAAGGTCTACCTACAGCCTGGAGACTGGTACCCCACAGCCCCACCGCCTCTGGGTCATCAGCGCAGCCCATTAAGCAGAACACCAGTACCTTGCAGCCAGAGCACATGGGAGGGGCTGAACACAATGGAGACCCCCTAAAGATAGGTCCTCCTGAGGGCGTCACTGAGGGAAGATTGCATGTCAGGAGAACACCCGTAGGGACAAGGGCAGGGACGTCCAACTCCTCCACCTTAGGACAAGGGGTGCCATCAACCACAGCCAGTCAGAGGAGGTGAGTTGCAAGAGCCTGGGTGCCTATGGAGCTACAGACCAGGGCTGAGTCTGGGCAGTTTTCAGAAGAGCTGACCTGGGCAGATGAGAATCAATATCCACTTTCCCCTGGGAAGTTCTGCTGATGCTGTGCTGGAGCACTGACAAGGCAGGCGACCTTGGCGGGGAGGTTTCTCACTCCAGGGAATGCCCATGGGACCCTGAACATGCCTGCAGGAAGGGCACCAGAGGGCCGAGCTGCAAGGGGTGACGGAGAAGCACCGACTGCAGCATGGCACGTGGGACAGTAAGGTGGCAACTGCACCATGCACAGAACCTGGCCTGACAACAGACAGGGAAAGCAACACAGCGAGGATGAATAAGCTGTGGGCTCCAGTGAGTAAAGTGCACAGCATGAAGAACAGGTGGGTCCTACAGGCGGACGCACAAACACCTTAAGAAAAAAACAAAAGAAATGCTGGAGATCAAAGACACCAAAAAAGAAATGAAGAATGCCTTTGATGGTTTTACCAGAAAACTGGAAAGGCGGAAAAATCTCTGAGCTGGAGGACACAGCAGCAGAAATCTCCAAAACCAGTTCTGGCACTTGCCTTGCATGCCCAAGGAAGTGAGTTCGGATCCCAGTACTATGTACACAATGAAGTGTTGGAGCAACTAGAGACACATGAAAAACTAAATAAAACTGATTCTCTCTCACTGTCCCTCTCTCTTTAAAAAAAAAAAAGTGACAGGAAAGATAAACATGTGCCAATACTACTCAAAAGAAAGCAGGAGTAGAAATACAGTAATTTTTCTTTCTGTGGCATTGGGGATGGAACACAGAAGCACTCTGCCACCCAGTTATACTCCCAAGCCTTTCTGTTATTTTTCTTCTTCTTTGAGACAGGGTTTTGTTAAGTTACTGAGACCAGGAGGGTTGAGAAAAATACCAGTTAAAAAACCTTTGGCTGATTTTATACAGATGGGTAAGCCTCTAGCCAGGCTAAGAAAAGGAGAAGTCACAAATCACTGTCTCATGAATCAAAGAGGGACATCATTCCATGGACACTATAACAAATAGCAAGGGAATACTACAAACAGCTCTCTGCCCCCAAATTTAATAACCCTGATAAAACAGACCCACTTGTTAAAAGACATAAACTGTCAACTTCACACAAGAGAAAAGAGGCCATCTGAACAGGCTTACATAATCAATAATTAATATTCCTGCCAAACAGTGCTAGGCCCACATGGGTTTACTGGTGAATTCTAGCAACATTTAAAGGAGAAATTATGCAAATTATCTGTAATCTCTTTCAAAAGACAGACACAGAGGGAATATTTCCTAACTCATTCTAGGAAGCCAGCATCATCTTAACACCAAAAACCAAAGATGTTACGAGAAAACTACAGACCAAAGTCTCACAAATGTAGATGCAATAGAGGCAAAATATACAAGAATCAAGAAACTGGGGTGTGGGCAATGTGGAGGTGATTCTAGTTTAAGAACAAATGCATACCATATTGTTACTTTATACGCATTTCTGATTGTACAATAACTCAACTCCTTAATTTAAAAAAAGACAAATCAATACATCAACAAAATGTAGATGCAAAAATCCTCAACAAAATAGTAGAAATCAAGCCTAACGACATGTAAGAAACATACACACAGCCAAGTAGAATTTAACACCAGGAACGCAAGGGTGGTTGTTTCAGTCAGCTTTCTCACTGCTATGATCCAAGAACCTGACAAAAATAATTTTGGGAGGAAAAGTTCATTTGAGGGCTCACAATTTCAGAGGTCTTAGTCCACGGAAGGCTGGCTCCATTCCTTGGGGCTTAAGGTGAGGCTGAACAGCATGGTAGAAGGTGTGGCTCCAGGAAGCAGAGAGAGAAACTCCATTTGCTGGATACAAAATAAATACCCCAAAGGCATGACCCAATGCACACCTCCTCCAGTCACACACTACCAGCCTACAGTTACCAGTGAATCCCTATCAGGGGATCAACTCACTGATTGATTTAAGGCTTTCATAACCCAATCATTTTACCTCAACCTTCCAAGAATGTCTCACATGAGCTTTTGGAGGACTCTTCACATTCAAACCATAAAGTGGTCCAACATTCCAACAATTAATGCAACTCATGACATCAACAGATCAAAGAAGTCGCATGACTGTATCAACAGATAGAGAAAAAACCTAGGCCAGGCACAGCAGCACATACATGTGATCCCAGAAATTCGGGAGGCTGAGGCAAAAGGATCACAAGTTGGAGGCCATCCTCAGCAACTTAGCAAGGGCACTAACAACTTAGCAAGCCCCTGTCTCAAAAAAATAAAAAAGGACTGAGGATGTGCCTCAGTGGTCAAGTGCCCCTGGGTTCAATCCCCAGTACCAAAAAAAAAACAGAAAGAAGGAAAGAAAAACCTCTCAGTAGACTAGCAATAGAAGAGCTCTTCCTCTTTCTTTTTTCCTTTTTTTTTGGTGGGGGGGGGAAGAATCAATTTTATTTAGTTTTTCATCTGGTTTTTGTTACTCCAATACTTAGATATGTAGGTGGTGCTGGAGTTCGAACCTGGGTCCTCATGCATGCCAGGCAAGCACCGTAACCGCTGAGCCACCGCTCCAGCCCATTCTTCCTCATGTTGATATAACCTATCTAGAAAAACACCTACAGGAAACATCATGGTGGGAAACAGGAACCTCTGCACTAAGATCAGGAACAAGACAAGAATGGCCCTATTCACCATTTGTTTTCAACACTGTACTGGAGGTCCTATCCAATGCAGAGCCAAGAAAAGGCAATAAAACACAGTGCACACTGATTGGGAAGGAAGGAATGAAACTGCACAATGACAAAGACATACAGAATTCCTAAGAACATACACACACTTGGCACTTATAAGCCATCCTAACAATCTTGCAGGATTCAGATTAGTGTGCAAAGGTCAACCACTAGCTGGGGATGTAGCTTGGTGGCAAAGCATTTGCCTACCATGCATGAAGCCCTAGGTTCCATTCCCAACACTACACACAAAAAAAGTCAACTGCTTTCTTATCTGCTAGCAACAAACAAGCTGAATTTGAAATTAAAAAGTATGATTTATATTAGCACCCCAAATGATAAAATGCTTGCATGTACATCAATGTAAGGAAAACTACAAAACACTGATGAAAGAAACCAAGGAACTAAATAGAGATATTCTGTGCTTATAGATAGAAGTCTCAAAACTGTCAAGATGGAAGATCTTCCATATTTGTCTGCAGATCCAACAATCCCAATCAAATTCCATCAAGTTGTCTTATACATGTCACCTAACAGATTCTGAAGCTTACATGAACAGGTAAGATTCCAAATAGCTAATATTGAAGACACACAATGAAGGTGGAAGACTCAAACTACTGTCTTCAAGACTTAACTATAAAGCCAAAAGAGTCAAGACAATTTTTTTGTGTGAAAGAAGAGGCAAACAGAGCAAGGGGAAAAAACAGAGGGCCCCAAACAGACCCACATAAATTTAGTTAACTGATCTTTTTTTCAGTGCTGGCAATTGAACCCAGGGCCTTGTGAATGCTAAGCAAGCACTCTATGAAATGAGCTGTAGTCCCAGCCCCCAGGAGATTTCATTCTTTGCTGAAGGGAATATAAAATGGTAGGACAATGTTGGAAGATGATGTGGATTTTTCTTCTTTTTTACAAAAACTAAACATTCTGTTACTATAACATCTGGCAAATGCCAGCCAGGCACAGTGGCCATGCCTGAATACTCAGAGGCTCAGAAGCCTGAGGCAGGGGAATGGCAAGTGCAAGGCCAGTCTGGGCAACTTAGTGAGACTGTCTCAAAATAAAAAGTAAAAAAAGGGCTGGGGATGTAGCTCTGTGGCAGAGCACCCCTGGCTCAATCTCCAGTACTACAAGATGGATAAAAGGATCTTGGAATCTACCCAAAGGAGAAGAAAACTTAAGTCCTCACAGAAACCTAAGGAGAAGAAAACTTAAGTCCTCACAGAAACCTGCACATGAATGTCTGCAGCAACTTTATTCATAACTGCCCACACTTGGAAGCAACCAAGATGTCATTCAATAGGAGGACGGGCAAATAAACTGTGGTCCATACAGACAAAGGAATCTTATTCAGTATTAAAACAAATGAGCTCTCCAGCCACAGAAAGACAGGGAGAAAATTAAATGCACGCAGCTAAGTGAAAAAAGCCATCCTGAAAGGGATATACACAAGCACAATTCCAACTGTGATATCCTCATGGAGACAGTGAAAAGCAAGCAGTTGTAGGGGCTGGAAAAGTACAGACAAGGAGATCCGAGGTCTGCCGGGCAGTGAAGCTGCTCTGCATGAGACCGCACAGCGGATGTCACTGCACACCCACCCAAGTCAGCATGGACTCAGGGGGGATGGAGCGCCAAGGCAGGGCTACCACGTGACACGTGTGCTCCTCTGGTAGGAGAGGCTGACCACCAGGGAGGATGGGCATGTGTTGGGGGACATACAGGCCATCTCTGTCTCATCCTCCCGATTTCCTGTGAACCTGAAGTAAGAAATACTCACACATGTGCAGAACTCCTCACCGTCTTCTAACAGTCACAAACTGAACTACATAGATTCCCAACAAGGAACTAGCCAACACAAGTAAGCCATGCTCATTCTGTGGAGACATTTTTGCAAACTGCAGAACAACTGTACATAGTATGATGGCATTTATATAAACAATAGTTTTCTTGTGTGTGTAGTTCCGGGGGGATTGAATCCATCAGTGCTCCACCACTGAACTACGTCCCCAGCCCTTTTTATTTTTTATTTTGAGACAGGGCCTCACTAAGTTGTAGAGGCTGGACCTGAATTTGCCATCCTCCTGCCTCAACCTTCCAAGTTGCTGGGATTACAGGGGTGGGCCACCCTACATGGCTAAAAGCAAAACTTTCATTTTTATTTATTTGTTTACTCTTTTTTGTTTGTTTGACATAGTCTAACATATTGGAGGGAACTGTTACATACTCATGCATACAATTTTTTTGCTCTTTACTAGTTTATTAAATATAAAAAACAGAAAATCCAATTTTTTTCTTTTTAAAGAGAGAGGGACAGTGCGTGTGTAAGAGAGAAAGAGAGAGAGAGAAAGAGAAACAATTTTATTTTTTCATGTGGCTTTCAGTGCTCCAAAACTTCATAGTGTTCGTGGTGTTGGGGTGTGAACTCACGTAATCCCAAATGTCAGGCAAGCGCCGCAACCACTGAGCCACTGCTCGAGCTCGATCCCATGTTTTTAAAAGGCTCTTTACATAAAGTAGAATTTCTAATTGACAGATTTGAAGATCAGTCTGAATTGGACACACTATGGATGCAACACGCAGATGAGATTTCCTCATTCCACTGCCATGGATTTGATACCCTCCCTCAAAAGAATTCTATAAAAACATTGCTTCAGGGGCTGGAGAGGTGGCTCAGTGGTTGGAACACATGTCTGGCATGAGTGAGGACAGGGTTCAAACCCCGGCACCACATACACAACTAAGTGTTAGAAAAATAAGACCCACGTGAAAAAATAAAGTTGATTCTTTCTCTCTCTCTCTTAAAAAAAAAAAAAAAAAAGACTAGAAAATTTCATATCAAGAGCTGAGGGTTTTCTAAGAGCAAGAAGGGCAAAGCTCCCAGGTGAGAACCAGCTATGGATTCCTCACAGCCAGGACAATGACTTAGATGCTAGTTCTGTCGGGGCCTGGACCTAAACCAGGCATCTCTGCCTCCATTCTGCATCTGTCTCCCTCACTCTGAGCTAACGTGTTAGCTTTTTGTTGTTGCTGTGACAAAACACCTGAGAAAACAACAACTTTCAGGGGAAAGATTTATTCTGGCTCAGGGTCAAGTTTCGGTCCACGCTCAGCCAGCTCCACTTCTGTGAGTCTGAGATAAGGCAGAACATGTTGACAGAAGGTAACGGCAGAGGAAAGCTGCTCACACCAGCAGCCAAGAAGCAGAGAGAGAGAGAGAAAGGGGTTGGGGACAAAATGTAACTCCCAAAAGCACGCCTTCAACTGTGTGCTACCTCCCACAGCTGCTTGCACCTCCCAGCAGCCCACTCAGCTATGAGTGCGGGGACTGACAAGCACTACTGAGGCCAAGGCCCCCTCCAATGGTACCACACTGGGGGACACCCAGCTTCAAATCCTAACAGAAACAACAGGTCTGGTCAATCAACGCCCAGGCCACAGCAACACAAGGCCCTATCTGACCAAATCTGAGATACCAACCTTCCAGACCAGTCTGGCCAAGGCTGATGACTGTACAGATTTATGATCCCCTCTGGTCCCCTCATCTCTACCTGTGAGTGCACGTACCCGCAAAGGCAGGGCTGGAAACACTGGACCCGTCTACTGGTGTGGCCATACTGACCAAAGTTCCTTTCCTGCTTTTTGTCATTAATTCTTCCATTCGGTTCCTGGGTGAGTAGCCAGGCCTGCTTTGTTGGACCCTCCACACCCAGAGTAGGGCCTCTGGCCTACAGCTCTAGTCTCAGGTTCACAAAAACTGATGGAGAGAAACAGCTCAATAAAATGTGGCAAACTTATACTGTAGGACATAAAAGTGAGTGTTATGGTTTGAATGTGAGGTGTTCCCCAAGAGCTCACATGTGACAATTCCAGGTGTTGAAGTGAGATGATTGGGTTATAAAAGCCTTAACCCAATCAGTGAATTGATCCCTAGTGGGATCTGGCAACTGGAGGCTGGTGGGGTGTGGCTGGAGGAGGTGGTCACTGGGGGCTGCCTTTGGGGCATATATTCCATATCTGGTGTGGAGTTTCTCTCTATGCTCTGCTTCCCAATGTGCAGCTTTGAGCTCCCTGCTCCCTGGAGCCACACCAACTGCCATATTTTCAGCCTTACCTCGAGCCCCCAGGAATAGAGCCAGCCTTCTATGGACGTAGACCTCTGAAACAGTGAGCCCCTAAATAAATGTTTCCTCCTAAAATTGTTCTTGTCAGATCCTTTAGTCATAGCAGCAAATAGCTGACTTATCAATGTGCCTGAGCTCTTTGCATCACAAAATAAATTTCCAGGGAAACAGCCACATAATGCCTCATGTTTTCTGGGGACAAGGTCTGGGTAGAAACCCTCCAAGCTGCTAATACTTAAGAGGAGGGAAGCAATGACCAACAGGGCTCCAGGTGCTAAAGAGAAAATGCAATTAATACCATACAATGAGGAAATCTATTAAGCTATCTTCACAGTAAAACACAAAACAGATACCTGTGACCACAATCCTATAGGTAAAACACAGACAGATTGCACAACAAAAGCAAAAGGGGAAAAAAAAAACCTAAAAAAAAGCAAAAGGCATCTTTTTCTGTGAAAATGAATAGGAGGAATGAAGCAATCTTTTTACTGTGAATATATTCCTACAGCATCTGTGTCACTAAAATAAGAGGAAAAAAAGATGAAGGGAGGGGAGAAGAGGGAGATGGGGAAGGAAAGAAAGAAAAAGGCTATAAGGAAAAAAGATGAGCTGTGAAGGCAAAAGAGGGCTTTGCAAGGCAGAAAGAGGTAAATGTGTGTGTATGCACATGTCTACATAAACAGAGGATAAGGCTAAGTAGCAAAACTGTAACAACTGGGGAATCTGGAAGAGGTATAAAGTTTTTCTGTGAACCCAGGCAATCAACATTGCACTACATTACTAGTCCTTTTCCTTTCTTATTTTGACACAGGGTCTCACTAAGTTGCTAAGACTGGCCTAGAACTTGTGATTCTCCTGCCCTTGCCTCCCCAGCTGCTGGGATTACATGTGTGCCACCACGCCCAGCTCAGAAAGATTTTTTATTATTATTATACAATACAGGAATTTAAAAAAAAACTATTCTTATAATTTCTCCATGTATTTTTAAATTACTTCAAAACAAATAGAATAATTCCAAGTTTTCCAACATGAGTCTTCAATCTAAAAGCCTAATAATATGGATTTCACTCTACACTCCACATATCCAAGTCTCCCTCACTCAAGCCACAGGCTTGCTTTCCACCTGACAAAGAAACCAAGCTAGTTCCCTTGGACTTGGCTGCTTCTTCCATCCATTCCCTTCTTCCCATGATCATCATGTTGTTATTCAGACTGCTTAAATGTTGCCTCCAGAGAGGGTTTCCTGACTCTGCTGTCTATAGTACTCACCCAGCCTCTCTTTTATGCACAACTTTTTAAAGTGATGTTTCTCTGATAGTTGACTCTTTCTCCCGCTCAGGGTCAAGCACTCAAATTTTGTCACTCCTGCATACTTTTTTTTTTTTTCAAGAGAGAGAATCAATTTTTTTTTTCATCTGGCCTTTGTTTCTCTAATACTTAGATGTGTATGTAGTGCTGGGGTTTGAACCAGGGTCCTCACACTTGTCAGGCAAGCGCATCATTACCACTGAGCCATTGCTCTAGCCCCTCCTGCATATTCTTGAAAAGCACCTGGCAAACAGTTCCACTAGTGAGCTTCCCAATAACATAAGGAATAACTAAGATAATCAACTTATAAAAAGAGAGGTTTATTTAGGCTCACAGTTTAAGAGATTTCAGTCTGACTGGTTAACCGCACTGCAGTGGGCCTAAGGCAGCACATTCTGCTGGATCCCCGGGGGGAGCAAAACTGCCTACCTCATGGCTGGGAAGAGAAAGAGATTACAAGACAGAGTGGGGGTCCTGACATCCTCTTAGTGGGCACATCCGCAAAGACCTGACACCTCCTGCTAGGCCCTACCTCTTAATTCTCCACTACCTCTCAACAGCACCACCCTGGGCTTCAAGTCTTAACTCTCGTGCTTCTGGGAGACACTGAAGATCCAGACTACTGCAGTTGTCAATAAAAGCTTGTTAAATTAATACATGCACTCAAACACAAGGATATACTGCTTACATTTGAGTACTGAGAAACAATGAAAGCAACTGCCCGTGTCTGAACCCTAGTATCTGAACCCATCCTACTTTCCTAGTATTACTTGGTAGCTTGGGATCACGGCAAGTTCCTAATTTCCTCACCTGTAAAATAGTCAGGCTTGAATCACTTCATACAGAAAGAGTGCTTGGAGTGCTTGCCTGGCAAGTGTGAGGACCCAGGTTCAAACCCTAGCACCACATACACAACTAAGTGTTGGAGAAACAAAGGCAGATGAAATTTAATAAAATTGATTTCTATCTTTTTTTTTTTTTTTTTAGAGAGAGGGACAGTGAGAGAGACAGAGAAAGAGAGAAACAACTTTATTTAGTTTTTCACATGGCCTTAGTTGCTCCAACACTTAGTTGTGTACGTGGTGCTGGGGTTTGAACTCGGGTCCTCGTGCTTGCCAGACAAGCCTTGAAACCGCTGAGCCACCACTCCAGCCCCTGATTTCTATCTTTCCTCTCTCTCCCTCTCTCTTAAAAAAAAAAAAAAAAAAAAAGAGTACCTAGCCAGGCTGGAGCAGTGGCTCAGTAGTTGGAACAACAGTTTTAAAGTGTTGTTTTTATTAGATACTCTAAATGCACTTATTTTTTTAAATTGCTGTGGTAAATAGGATTATTCTCTTATGTATTTTTTATAAAGTTGTTCTAAAACAAAAAGCTCACTGATTTTGAAGTTACCTTTGTACTGCTCACCTCAGTGAAATCCCATCTCCCTGAACCCTAATGCTTCCTTTCATCTTGACCACCCTAACAGGCTATACTATTTCTAATCAGTTCCTTCATCCTGCTGTACCTCACTTACAGCCATCCTTCACTTCCCACCACTCCATCTGCACCATCCCCTAAAATTTCCTGACACATTCCTATTCCCAAATCCTACAGATAAATACCTTTTTGTGTCTGAATCACTGCTTTTCTGTAGCACTTCATATCATGGCTTTCAGGAAGTTCTCTCTTCTTAAGCACAGGGGAACCCACTCTTCCTAACTTCCTCCCACTTCTCTTGCACTCTGGCCCTTCATTACACATCCTTTCTTTGCCCTTATCCTGAGTCCTCAACTTGGAGCTCTTCATGGCTCTATTCAGTCACATGCTGAGTTTGTTCAACTAAATGTGGCATGAATCATCTGCCCAAAGGACTCCCAGACTTAACAACAAGCACTGCATACTCAACACTTGAGAGTCTTTCTCCGGTTATCTCTTCTAATAGTGATCCTTGTCTCAGGAAATGTCACCACCACCCTTCGTAGTGCAACACGTCCGGGAATCAATCACATCACTGTGAAATGGCTCCTCTTCACTCCAACAATCACTTCCAAATCCAAGTGATCCATTATTCCCTTCTTCTCCTCTCAAAAGGTGGGGGGAGGGCTGGAGCGGTGGTTCAGGGTTGGCCCGCTTGCCTGGCATGCAGGAGGACCTGGGTTCAAACCCCAGCACCACATGCACAACCAAGCGTGGGAGCAACGAAAACCAGATGAAAGACTAGGTAAAGTCGGTTCTCACTCTCCCTTAAAACAAAACAAAAAGCCCTGCTGTCTTCCCTTTTGTGCTTTCCAGCTGAGCTTTTGCCCTCTTCCCACAGGACCGCAGGTGCTCTACATCTTCACTCTGCAAGCTTCAGGCCCGGACGTGCACACCAAGTCATTTAACGAATAAGCATTTGCACAAACTAGAGAAGCAAGAAACACCCCCACATAGAACCCTTACGATCTGCTTACGACGGCGCCGCAGCGACCAGGGCCCCGCTGGCCCGAGGCGTAACCGCCAGAGCCGACGAAAGGGCGCTTCTGAGGCCCAGGGCTGTCGAGCACGGCCCGGACCGGACAGCAGGGGTGGACCCACCACTTTTCCCAAGCGCGACCAAGCCTTACCCAGCACGGCGCCGCCCGTACCCCAGCAGCCATCCCCGCGGGAGACCGGCACCCTCCAAGCCTCCTCTGTGCTGGTTGCGGCGGCTCAGCGGCCTCCGACAGGCGATCCGGGCTCCGACCCGCACCCACCGCTGCGCTCTGGCCCTGCTCTACAGGCCCAGCACCCTGACCCGAGCCACAACCAGAATCCGGGACTAGACACCGCCCCGCCCCGCGACTGGCGGCGCAGGAGGAAGTGCGTCACGTCGCGACCGCAGGGGGGCGGATGACCGGAAGCGATGCCGGGGGCTCCCAGGATCCTCCGCGCGGAGGGCGGAGGCTTGTGCGGAGCGTGCTTTCCCACCAGGCTGAGTGGAGCCAGCACGCCTGCCCCGCCGACTCATTCGTTTCCTAATGGTCTGCCTTGAGATGTGCCGTTGTGAGTCCAAGAGCTGGGTGGAATGCGCCGCACGGTGTTTGTGCCCGTCAGCAGCTACGGCCTGCCAACACCCTGTAAAGACGAAGTCACCATCTGGGCGCTTGGCCCTCCCAAGCCATATTAGAGCTTAGCACCTAATCAGAGGTAGCACCCCTACCTGAGGTCCGGAAAGGAAGGCACCGCCCCCGCCAATCATGAACTTGGGGACACACCGTGTCCTCATCACCTCACGACACGTCACAACTCTTGCACAGGAGAATCAGCGCAGTGATGAACTCCAAATTCGCTGTCCCCCCCATCTTCAGCTCAGTGCAGGTTCTCTTGCCATGACAAAAACGCAGAGCCCATCTCAACTTGCTACCTCAAGCTGATGCTGAACCCTTCACTTTTTTCACTTCGCAGAACTGATTCATTAAAACCTTTTATCTGACTACCGACAGTGACTTTAGTTTCACATCTACTCTGCACAGCATCCTGCCTTAATACTTTGGGCTTGTGCAAAAACACACACCCATGGGCTGGAGCATGTGCGAGGACCGGAGTTAAATCCCCTGCACCACATACACAACTAAGTGACAGAGCAATGAAAAACAGATGAGAAACTAACTAAAATTGATTCATTCTCTCTCTCTCTCTCCCCTCCCTCCCTAACACACACACACACCCAAAGTGTGATGTGTGACTTAATTGTTACAGGTATTAGAATTTAAAATTGGAATGTAGTAAAAGAACTTGTGATTGCCAGGACAATGACTACTAAGTTAGCCTCTAATACTCTGTGAACTTTAACCAATGTAAGAAATGTAGCTTGTAAATTTGTCAGTCAATAAATTCTGACATTATGAAAAGACATATTTGGTTTATGTTAATGATATAACTTGTTCACAATATGCATACAAAAATCATACTTTGTAAGACTAAGCTGTGAGTCAAAGGGTTATATAACAGTTTTGAACATTAGTGCACCAAATAATACAGTAATCAACTTCATAAAAGAGAAACTACAGTAGTTGTAGAGAAATAAATAGAAGCATCAATAATAGCAGATATATTACCTCTCCATCCAAAACAGGTGAAACAATCCTATCCAATAAGAATGCAATAGGGGCTGGAGCAGTGCCTCAGAGGTTCTGGTGCTTGCCTTTCGTGAGCAAAGACATGGGTGCAAACCCCAGCCCCAGGTACACAATGAAGTGTCAGAGCAACAAAAGCCACATACAAAACTAAATAAAATTGCTTTCTCTCTCTCTCTCTCTCTCGCTCCCTCCATCCCTCTATCTTTAAGGGAAAAAAAAAACAATGGGCCTGGAGCAGTGGCTCGTTGGTTACGGTTACTGCACTAGCCCAGCATGCACAAGTACACAGGTTCAAACCCCACTACTCATGCACACAACTAAGTGTCAGAGCAACAAAAGCCATGTGAAAAACTCAATAAAAATTGATTGTCTCTCTCACTATCCTTTAAAAAAAATGCAATAGAGCTATAAATAATATAAACTTTTCTGCCTGGAGATCTTTCCTAAGCATTCTATTAACAAATATTGAATGCAGTAGGAAAATACAGATAAAACTATACAGTTTTTAAGAATTTCTAGGAGAAACTGCTTTTTCCAAATAAAGTCACCACAGAAAATTTCAAAATCTTAATTATACCACTAAGACAAACTCAAACAACTTGGAAGTAATATAGTTAAAGTACATTATAATAATGTACATAATGTAGTGAAGTAGTGGAAACTCCTGGACTCTGCTATAGGTAGTGATAATTGATACAACCACTTTGTTCACCTATTTGATGAAATCTAATAAAGCTGGAGCTGCTCAAAACTTACAGTCTATGTTTGGATCTATTGATTCATCTATTTATCAGAGAAAACTCTTACACATAAAATCAAGACATATAAGAATCCTCCTTGGATCATTTATGAAAAAGCAAAAAAGATTAAATGAAATGATAGAATAGACAAATATGTCTATATAAGATAATATACTATAGAGAAGTTTATTTTTTATGTATTAGATGAATATGGAGTTATACTTGAGGGGGGAAACATTATCAAACATTCAAGAACAAATGTATATATACTTATTTATACAAGGCTAATGCCATGTCATGGATGCCCAGCTTGGGTTCCCCATATTGCTCTTTCCCCCAGAAGAACCCCTGAGTTAAATAGATATATCATGGAGGTCAGAGATCTCCTTCTGAGATGATTCCTCCATATTCCCACCCTTCAGTCT
>PVKS010022566.1:0-33573 GCA_004027875.1 Aplodontia rufa | reverse complement strand
TTTGCCTACTCCTAAATGTTGAAGTGTTGGACCAATTTTTTCTTCTATCAGTTGCAACGTAGCTGGTTTGATACCAAGCTCTTTGATCCATTTTGATTTGATTCTTGTGCAAGGAGAAAGATATGGGTCTAATTTCAACTTTCTGCAGATGGAGGACCAGTTTGTCCAGCACCATTTATTGAAGAGGCTGTCACATCTATATGAGACATTTTAAATTACTAAAATAGTACACAACCATTGTAAACAACTGATGAAGTCTAGGAGAATATTAATTGGGGACATCTTTTATTTTCAAAGCCTAGTACTTTGTACCCCTTCTGGACAAAGTGTCCTGATTTTCCTTCAGGCAGCTATATTTGCCTGGTTTAGATAGAGTCCCATGTGATTTAGGTAGAGTTGACTCTTCCCCCTAGCTTTGGGGTGGGCTCAACTAACAAGAGCATTTTAATCCTCTGGCCATTGTTATTGACCCAGGGAAAAGCACATGACCTAAAGTATTCAGTGAGATTCATGTTTAGAGCTTTGTTGCTACTTTTGCCTTCTATTCTCATTCTCTAGGGATACTCTGGAGATACTACCATTATATACAACCATCCAGACTTATTTCTTTGTTGACAAAATAAACATATCCATACATATGCAGATACACAGATATTGATATTTGCATGTATGTGAATGTATATGTAGATATAGATACAGATAGATAAATTTGTGTATTTACACAAAAAGTTTCTAAACAGAGTGGTACACTTTATATAATAGTTCTGTGCAATGTAATTTCCATATTAACCATATCAACTAGCATGTCTAACAGTATCAATTCCTTGGATCAGGAAACATACCTACCCAATATCCCAAAAGACACATCCACACTGTATACAAAGTAAAAATTGAAATTTACATTCCTTACTCTTCACTTCTCCCTCATACTTCTTAAAAAATTAATCATTTAGATATTCTCTTAATTTCTTTATTCAATTTTAAGTACCTTAGGGACAGGGAATATTTTTTTATTCTGTTGTATATGCCCAAGAATTTATGCCATGTTCCTGACTTAACAAATAATTTTGTTGAAATTATCTGTGAATAGTGCTGGGTGAGAGACAGGAAGAGGAAAGAGAAGGGGAAAGGCAGAAGAAATGAAGGGAATGGAGAAAGAGCCAACCGAAGCAAGAAAAGAAAAAACACATTTCAAACTCGTATACATAAACCTGCAATTGTATTCCATGAAGATCTTATTTTTTACACAGTTGCTAAGAATAGGACAGTTTGAAAGGAATGAGATTATGAAGACTCATTTTTTTCTTCCCTTCTTACCTAAAATCCTATATATAGATTACACTTACACATTTCTGCTCTCAAAAAAGGCAAGTTAAACAAATGCCAAGTCCATTTTTATCAATATCCATACACTCACATGGCTTGGCACTTTTCTTATGCCAGCTAATTTGCTTAGAACACACCCCTAGAAGATTGGAAGCAGCAGAGGAATGAAAAGGAATTTGAGAAATGGTTGCAGTAAACTGTTTTCCCCTATATCTTATATCCCTTATATCATTTCAAGAATAAGTACACTGTAAAGTTGTTATAAAATCAAAGGATGTAGAGTGGAAAAAGGTATGTTAAGTGTTTCTTATTTTTTTAACTATCAAAATCATCTTATTTTTACACCTTATTCAAGAACTTTTAAAGTGAAACTCCTTCTCATTGAATTCATTTAAGCAAATTAAAGGGAAAATTTTTAATTGCATCTTCCCAGCAAGAGTAAAGTTTACCATTTTATATTACTAAGCCAGGTACTGAATATAGAAATTCATGATTGTCTAGATTCTGAATTATTTAAAAGTATCAAGTAAAAACACTTTCAGAGTGGAACTAACAGTGGAACATCAGAAGGATACATTGCTGTGGTTAATTATAGACTGGACAAAAGAAAGCTAAATATTTTAATTTTGACCAGTGTGATCAGAAATTTTAAGTACTCCAGAATTTCTTCATTTCCTATAGATCCTGCCCTAGGCTAATTTAATATTTAAATTTCTTTCTACTAAAGTAATTCACACCACCTAATTTTCAAAGTACATCTTTGTCTGGGGCTAAAATAAATACAGCACTTTAAAATTATACCAGAAGAAAAGAAATTCTTACCATACTGTTTTCTAAGAAAAAATAATTTCTTCTAATTTTCTGGAGAGAAAAATATTATACTTAATTCAGAATACATTATTTTCTGGTCTTATGACTGTAGATTTCTTAAAGATATCAATTCCCAACAAAACAAATAGTACCCTTGATTTGATTAGCAGGACTGAGTTCCCTGTGCTTATAAAACTAACCAGGATATTGCTACATTTCAATTTTACTTCACTCTTTTCAAAGCAATACTAGACAAATAGTTAAGAGATAATTCAAATTCCCTTCTCACTTTTTCTTTAAGGGGAATGAATACTATGCCACAGAAAGTATATTTTTATATATAATTACCATTTTACAGTAGATGGAAAATTATCAACTAGAGCCTTCTTGAATTTTCTATTTTGATTAGAGTTTTGCATTTTAGGTACCTATTTTATTATGAATAAGAATTGATTAGTAATTGTTTTCAACTCAAATCTCTCAAACTAAAATGCATATAATATTAAGAAAATACCTTCATATTATACTTTGTAAAGTAAAAATACTATTATCAGATTGTATAATTATCAATAATACACTAGGAATAAAAACATATTAAAATAGTGGGGGGCTGGAGCAGTGGCTCAGTGGTTATGGCACTTGCCCGGCATGCACGAGTACACAGGTTCAAACCGCAGCACCCACGTACACAACTAAGTGTCAGAGCAATGAAAGCCATGTGAAAAACTCAATAAAAAATGATTCTCTCCTCTCTCTCTCTCTCTCTCTCTGCCCTTCCCTCTTTAAAAGAAAAAAAAGAATATTAAAATAGTGACAAATCAGTAAACTGTTTTGGTTATTTAAATACATATACTATATTTACCAGGACAGTCTTAATTTCTTTTTGAACAAAAACAAATTTTCTTTTTTTCCATATTTTTATTGGTATTTCATTGATTTTGGCTCTGATCTTAATCATTTCCTTCTTTCTACTGGATTTGGAATGGGTTTGTTCTTTTTTTTTCCAAGGGACTTCAGATGTACCATTAGATTTTTTATTTGAGATCTTTCTGATTTTCTTATGTAGGCCTTATATCTATAAACCTTCCTCTTAAAACTGTCTTTATAGTGTCCCAGAGGTTCTGGTACATTATATCAATATTTTCATTTGATTTTAAGAATTTTTACATTTTTTCCCTGATCTATCACCCACTCATCATTCAAGAGTATTTTTTAAGTGAAAGGGCAGGGGGGAGAGGCAATTTTTATTTTTTCATCTGATTTTTGTTCTGTTTTTAAATTCATTCTGCCAGTCTACCAAGTCTTTTAATGGGAGAGTTGAGACCATCCACATTCAATGTTTTAATAGATGTTTATTAATTTCTGCCATTTTGATTTTTCCCTCTATTGAATGTTGAATTTCTCATTCATATCGTATACTGACTTCCTTAATTCATTCAGTTGTTTTTCTGTGTGCTCTTGAAATTCATTCATCATTTTTATGGTCATGCTTTTGAATTCTTTATGTGATATTTCATCCACTTCAATATCTTTGGAGCCAGCTGCTGGTGAATTATGAACTTTAGAAGGCATCATGTTACCTTGTATTTTTCATAAATCTTGTATTCCTTTGTTAGGATTTATGTATCTGTATGGATGGATTTCTCTTCTACGTGTGTGTGGGCCTTTTTAGGACACAGTCATCTCTTACCAAAATGTCCTAGATTGATCTAAATTGAGACCTCTTGTAGGTATAGTATCCATGACCTTGGTTTCAATTCTGTTTTTGCTGGAGCATTGGATATCTACAAGTGGAACCTGAGGGTCTTCACTCACAGCCAATACTACTTAGAGCTTGGTCATTAGTTTGGTTTTTTATTCTCTTCTTTATATTAAAATCTAGCAGAAGGCAGAGTGAATGATTTGTGTATGGAACAGGTATGCTATCTTTTGACTGGTTGTATTTCAGGAGGAGAGACTCTACACTCTGAACTTCTAGCATCCCTGTAGATTCCCAGCACCACACAGAAAAGGGGGAAATAAACAATAGCAAAACTGAAGCAAACAATATGCAGCATTAAAACAAATACTGAGTCCCTACTGACTTACAGAACACTAATTACCATAAAAACAGGAATAGTGGGGTCAACAATTGCCAACAGCAGGAATGATAAATAATTTTGAACTAGATCAAGCATTTAAGTAAACAGCAGGTATCAACTATGTCATCCACATTACTTATAGCTACAACAACATGAATGATGGAGGCAGTATTTATATAAACCAAATAGTTCCAAAAGATGCTAAAAATACAGTTAAGAGGAAAGAAATGTGTCAGAAAGGTAGAAAAAAGCTTAGAATGCTCAAAATGTGAAGAGAGAAAATGCAAAAGAGATATAGAAAGTGGGGCTGGAGCAGTGGCTCAGCAGTTGGAGTGCTTGCCTGGCATGCATAACGACCTGGGTTCGAACCTCAGCACCACATACACAACTAAGTGTCAGAGAAACAAAGACCTGATGAAAAAATGAATAAAACTGATTCTTTCTCACTCCTTACTCTCTTAAAAAAACATTCTTTCTCACTCCTTACTCTCTTAAAAAAACAAACAATAAAACCAAAATAAGTGATGTAGCCAGTGAAGGTTATAAAGGAGGAGGAGAAAAAGAAAAATATAAAGGGAGAGAGAAGAAGAAAATTTGGTTGTTAGTAGGAGAAGAGGAAAAAGAAAAACAAGGGAAACAAGTAAAAACAAAATAAAACAAAAATAAATCAAAGACCTACTCTTCAAAGACAAGGAAAATACAAAACATGCTAAAAATGAGAAAAAGAAAAAAATATGTGTATGTAAATATATCCATGAAGCAATCAGCACAGTGAGAATACACACACACACACACACACACACACACACACCCCGAAACAAGGTTTGAAAAATGAAAGAATTGCTTCCATAGAGGTGGTAAAAACAGCCAATGAAGATGAATGGTCACTGCCTCTGCCCCACTGTATTTCTTTTCATTTGTTCTTGAGCTGTATACTGAGACAAAGAGAATAGGGGCTGGGCTTGTTAACCCCTTCCTCTTTTTGTGTTGCTCACTGAGTTGCCAGCTGGAGTGGCCTAAAACTGAAGCTGATTTAAATAGCTCTCAGATTCCCTTCTTACCAGTATAAAATAGCATGAAATAGGAAGTACTGTTGATTAGACTTTTGTCCAGACAGTCCAAATCAATGCACTCCCAGGCTGAGGCTGCTGCAGAATTCCATGTGGGAAGTTCTGAAGGCTGGTGCTTTGATGGGTGGTATGTGCTCTGAAGAGATTAAATCAACATACACTTACATTCTGTCAGATGCTGATCTCTGCTGTGAGTCTGGATCTCAGGACCCTCCCAAGAATTCTACTCAAGGGACAGGGGAGACAACCCACAGCACACTCTGCTACCTATGAATGTGGCCTTCCCAAGCTTAGACACTGAATGTATTTGCACCTGCCTCTCAGTTTTCTGGACCCTCTTCAGCTGATAATGTTGTTAGGGAACAGACAGATGTGAATGGTGGGAACACGAGGTTAAGAGAATGATTCCATCAAATCAGTCCGCTGTGCTGACCCCCCACATGCTTTCTTTTCCCAAAAGCAATTTATTAGCAGCCCTGCCTGGCCTACTTTAGGTGGACAGGGTATGTCACATTCCTCAGCAAACTACTTGTTTTCTACAGGAGAAATAAAGGCCCAAAATAAAGTCCAAAAGAGGAACACAAGTTACCATGAAGGGGGAGATTTCTGTGACCAGATCCTGAAACCCAGGGTGATGAGGATAATTCTTCCTAACTAGAAAACCTATAAGAATGTTAGGTTAACAATCCAATTAGAGCTTGTCAGCAGGGACCAAAGTGACTTTGAGTTGCCATGGCTGTGGGAACTTGAAAGTCTGATATCACCTTGTTGTCAGGGCGGACTTGGGCAGGACTCTCTGGAAACATCTCTGGAATCCCCAGTAAAAGCAGAGGGCAGCACTCTTGGTGGAAGTGCAAACTGTAAAGCAGTTTGGAGACTTGTTTAAAAATTAGAGATGGATCCATCATAGGATCCAGCTATCCCTCTTCTGGGTACAGCGACACAGCAAAACCTACCTTCATAGCAGCTCAATTTACAATACCTAAATTATGGAACTAGCCCAGATGCCCCTCACTGGATGAATGGATCTTAAAACTGTGGTATGTATATACAATGGATCTACTTAGCAATTAGAAATAATGATATTGCAGCATTTGAAGGACAAATGGATAGCAATGGAAGAAATCATGCTGAGCAAAGTTAGCCAAACCCAGAGAGTCACGGGTCAAATGTTTTTACTCCTTTGTGGAGGCTGGAGTTAAACCAGGCCTGTGTGAAAGGTAGTCAAACTCATATATTATACTTAGCAAAGGTGTAGCAAAACAATCTAGGGCAATCATAGATATGTAGGGGGGCGAGGAAGAGGTAGGTATGGTTAGAGGAAACAGGGAGAATAGGGAAGGATCTGAGGAAACAATCAAAAATGTAGCATACACTTTACCCCCCTGAGAATCCAAATGATACTTCTGCAATCATTAAATTCTGGAAAATTCACAGTCTAAGCATTTATATATCTTGTTTTGGAGAAATATAGAAGAATCAAGAGACTGGGGTATAGGCAATGTGGGGGTAATTCTGGTTTAATAACATATGCAATCATATTGTTACTTTATATGTATTTATGATTGCATAATAATTCAACTTCTTAATAAAAAAAAGTTTTAAAATCCAACTAAAATAGACAAAAAAGAAAACTGGAGTGCAGGAGAGGTACATTGTCCCTCTCCTCTGAGAACCTACTCTCTTCCTTCAGAGTCACCTTATCCTTTTCCTAACCTTTCAATAAACTCATGCCTGTTACTCTGAGTGACATGTCACAATAATTGGGGTTTGAAGGGGGTCTTCGCACTGCCTCCATTTCCCAGAAGGCCCCAGCTCTGTAACGTTAAGGCCCAGCTCCATAACAACATGAGACACTAGTCTCAAAGGGAAAGCAAGTTGAACTCCCCTCCATTTCTGGCTTGAAACCTCCTGGATACAGTCTTCTCTGTGCCTGATAAATTCAGGTACACCACGTGGTAGGGGCTTGCTGGGGCCGTATGGCATGTTGCTACTATCTCCCTGGCTCCTGCAACAGCAAGCTGAAGTATGGCCTCCTCTCAGGGGCTCCTGCCTTAGCTCTCTGCTGCCAGTTGAGAAATACAGAACACATAAAATACACCAGTTTATGGTGCCGCCTCCAGATCAGCTAAGTTCAGGCTGCTTTTCTGATCTCTTCTGATTTTTCCATGCCACATTTAATCCACTGTATTTTCAGTCTATACTACCCCTCCGTCTATAGAGCCAGTGCCACTGCCACAACCAATGTACATTCTTGTTCGTTGTTCAATGCACCCAAATATCTGTGTCTCTAGGACACAATGACTTCTTCAATATTGTACTTTAGCAAATTCCGTCTTTCACTCTGCTCACTGAGAAGCATTACTTCCACTACTAGAATCCTTAACCTCACAGCAAATACAAATGCAGCCTTCCTCTAATTCGTTATCTTGAATCTCCAAAAAAATATTTTTTCAAGTATAAAATTATATATAATTTTAAAAGTTTTATGAAAATCATTTCTAACAATTGATCACTTAGAAATAAAACCTTATTAAAAACAGGAATTGTAAGTACAAACAAAGATAAGACACGATGGATTCACAGTTTTGACTAATCAAAAGGCAATTATTATGATGTTTAATCTGTCTTCTCACCAGGATAGATTACAAAAATGGAACATATGATATTTCTCTTTAGAAAGTTAAAATATAACTTAGACAATAGAAAACCTCACAGAACAATAGTTTCTCACCTGGGAGATGCTGAGAGAGTGCTACAGGATTATGATAGAAGAAACATGGGATAGAGAAGTCACCAAAGACTTCTTGAAGGAACTGGGACTTAGGGAGGACTTTGATGGAAAATATGGTACAGCTGGGTGAAAGGAGAAGCGAAGCAGCTTCATGAGTGTTTGGGAGACTTCAAGGGCTGGGAGATAATGTGGCAGAGATAGTATTACGTGAGGCTTTAACGTCTAAGTGGGTTATTGTGTAATATGGACATTACTCCACATGCAAATATGATGCTCATATATCTGCTGATGTCCAGAGATATTCCCATTTTAAAACTGAAGAAGAGCACTCAAGAGGTCAGGTAAAATGAAATAGAGGCAAGGAAAGTGACTCCATTAATGTATTGTAAAGAGCTACTTTCACCTTACATTTCTGTGCAAACTATGATAACAAATTAAGAAAAACAGTGGTCACAGAAATCACAAAGTGGATATGATTATTTCAGTAAGCCAGGCCCAAATAATTTTACTACACGACATATCCTAGTATAGAAAATCATGTAAACTTTAGAGCTAAAGAATGGGAATACTGAATGATAATGCAAATTAAAAGAACAGGCTGAAATTCCAAATTAAATAATCATTACAAACTGTATCTTTCAAGTGAAACTATAACTTGATTTCCATTGTATATTTAAATTAACATAGTAAAATGCATGTTATATAGACAAATTCCATTTTTTCTATTAGTTCTTCTATATCAATTAATATTTGTTTAACTTTTATTAATTTTGTTTCACTTAATTTACCATCTCTATTCTATTTTTTTATATTTAGGGTTTGACAATTCAGCTGTTATTTCTGGAAACATTCTCAAATGCTTCATTTGGCATCATTTATTATGGGCAGAAGATAAAAATCTGTGCTCATTTTTATCACCTCAACCTAACTCCTAAAGCAGACTACACAAATCCAACAAGAATCCAAATCTACTTATCTTCAGGGCACAATACAAAATTCATCTATTTATTCAAGTCTTTGATTAACGGTGTCTATAGTTATGAAATGCTCTGGGCTTTTCAGGTGAAAATATTTCATATGAAACTCAAGTACTATTAAATATTCTGTGATGCTATCACAGTGTTTTGTATGTATATGTGTAAATGTTCGATAACTTAAGCCTGAGGCCTAAACTTACAAAACTTACAAAATAAGAAAATTTCCTCCTAAGGTATGAGTTCCATTTACCTAATAAATCAGAAAAATATAATAAAACTGAGTGTATACGAAAAAAATTGTCATATAGAATCTTATTGTTTTGTTTCCCATTGAATATTGAGCAGTCTACAACCTATCCCTGAGGAATTATTAAATATTATTTGAACATATATGTAAGTTAGGAATATCATTATACACACGCACACACACACACACACACACATAATAGTTCATGCTAAATTTGAACTGATATTTATAAAGAGGGAGCTTCTGACAATTGACAAACTCATTAATAAAGAAGGAAACTGCAGTTCTTTTGTCTTTTATAAGACATGATAATAATCAACTAAAATTCTATTTTACTTAGTCTGCTAAAAAAGGAACAGGTTATATTAACACAGGGTGGCAGGAAATACAATGAGCTTTTAAGTGCCTGGGCCTCTGTGTGTCTGTCACTAGCAGTACATCCCTGGATATATATTTTTAACCTTCCTGGGCTTCCTTTTCCTCATCTATGAAACCAATATGATTATCTCCAACATCCCTCTTGTACTAAAATTCTGCCATTTGATGATAATAAAAGATTATGATTATGCCACTACTTTGGACATTACAGTAAAAATATCTAGCATGCACTGAAACTCTAATTATGCATCAGCCACTGTCCTGTATGTTTTAATACACTAACTCATTTCACTTTCACAATAACCTCTGAAGTAGATACTCTATATCTTGCAGAAAAGGTTATATGACTTTCCCAAAGTCTAAGAGATAGTAAAGTGGCTGATACTGGATCCAGAAAGTTTGACTCAGCTTATACTTCTAATTATGCTATATTCAAATAAATTATGCTTTATGATATAACTATTAGCAGAGTTATTATTAGTGAATGTATTCACAACTCTATGCTTGTTGGCATTAATCTAACTTAATTATTTAATTGTTAAGACTATAATTTTCTGCATATATATGCAATATGTTAAAGAGATTTTAAAAGTATCAAAGAGTGTGACCCTTAAGAAAACCCAGTGAAGGATGTTGTTGTTGGCTATTTATTTTTCATTTGCATTTTTTTCTTTCTTTTTTTATTGAGAGATTTATTAGAGAACAACCATACAAGTTTTTCACAAAATAATATAAAATGTCTATAGATTCTGGATATTAAAATTACCCCCAGGAGTGCCCCCCAATTACCCACCCTTATCCCTCCCTTCTCCTTCCCACAATATCCCTAAAAAAGTATTATGTTGTATAACATTACACTTTATCTGGATTTAACACATGATACTAGGCCAACTTTCATTTTATTTGTGAGAAAATTCAGAGCAAAGACTCATACATTTATAAGACCACTTAATTATAAAGTTAAACTGCTTTAAATGCCTTTAAAACAAGGAAATATAAAATTCATGTTGTAAAGCCAATGAACAACACAGCCAGGACAGAAACTTAGGATTCCTGACTTCTCTTGTTTGAATGTTTATCATTCTCAAATCTTGTCTCTACTCCAGGTCTCTCTCTTTCCTGTCTAAGGTCTTGACCAATCAAATCTAAAACACTCAAATGAAATTTATCATTTTCTTTCCAAACAGACTTCTCTTAAATTCAATCATACCAATAAGACTTACCTGAACCAGAAATCTGGGAGTCTCCTCCCTTTTCTTCTCTTAGTCCCACATGGTCACTCAATTCTATAAATCACACCTTCAAAATATAGCTTAAAACTATTGATCATCATTTATAATACTGCTGCTTAAAGTCTTAAATCATCTGAAGTACATAAAAGGTCCTCTGTGATTAATCACCATTAATTCTCCATCTTCATTTCAACTCTTGATTTCCCCTCCACAATGGAGGCCACAACCTCGCCAAACTACTCATAGCTCCTCATACCATAGCACAGATTCCCTCCATGCCTCTGTGCATGAGAACTTCTCTCTCTGGAATCTCTCTTTGATATGAGTGTTATTCTAAACTTTCTTCCTCTAAAGAATGTTTCCTTATGAGTTCTCATCACCAAATTAATCCTGTTTCTTTCTAATTCTCATAGTATAGCTTAGAGGTAATAAACATAATTCATTTGATGACATTTAGTCCATGGCTCCATGGTTTGAATGTTTTCACTAATATTAAAAATTCCATGCATGAAATATTATTCTCGTTTTATAGATCAAGTCCTTAAAGCTTAGAAAGATCATGGGGCTGGTACAGTGACTAACAGGTTATGGCGCTTGCCTGACATGCACAAGGACACAGGTTTGTACACCAGCACCACATACACGATGGAGTGTCAGAGTAAAAGAAGGCCACATGAAAAATTAAATAAAAACTGATTCCTTATTTCTCTATCAATGTCCCTCTCTCTTTAAACAAACAAAAAAAAGAAAGAAAGAAAAAGAAAAAAGAAACGAAAGGTTAAAAGGCTACGTAATTCAGAGAAGGTGAAGCAAAGTTTAAACTTTTGTGACCTCCAAAGCCCACACTCTTCTCATTTCCCCCGTGTTACTTCCTTCTTTATTTGCATCTATGTTTATCTGTTCCACTAACCATTTTACTCACAGAATGCAAGAACTGTGTTTTATTCAAGGAAAGGGCTTCAGTACTGGTCACAGAGTCTGGTATAGTATAGACATTCAACACACATTTGGAGGGTAAGCACATGAGCCCACGTATTGCTTGAATCACTAAACAAAGTCCTATTTTATTAACTATCATTTAAACAGAAATTCCAGTTTTATGAGCATGACTTATGGGAAAGGAAGATGTGAACAACGTTTATGAGTTTCTAATGAATTTTTATTGAGTGTTTTGTATCTCAACTCATTAATAAATCAGGAATAAGACTGGTGTATTTTGTCTTCCAATATTATTCAAATTGAAATTTTTGGGGTAAATTATTAATTTCTTTACTCCCAGAAAGGCCCATCCACCTTTTACACAATGACATAGGTACTAATTTATAAAAATAAATTTGCATGTACAATTGACATGAGTTTGTGTAATCATTTTTCTTAACTCTCTAGAAAGCAATATTGGTAATCATTAAGTGATTCTAAGGAATAATGAAATCTGGGATATTTTTTATTGTAAAAAGGCAAATTTTATGATTTCTCTCAAATCCTCAGTTTATCCTAAAGAAGCTTATCCTAAGAATGGGGGTATTCTGGTAAATAACTTTAAGTTTATGAAAGTGGCAGTCATGAAACTAATGTATTAAATTCTTGTCATAGTTTTTTAAACAAAACAAAATAATACAGTGCTTCTTACTATAGCACAGCATTAACCTAAGTGAATATTTGCCTATTTGTTTCAGTATCTCCATATTTTGAAACAAAATTGAGGGAGGAAAGTGAATTTTATGAAAACTAATAAATAGAATATAAATTCTGAAGATTCTAAAGTTGCCTGGAGAGAAGCTTTTGGGGGAGGACATCTGGTATATAACTTCCATTCTCAAAATGTTATGACCATTCATTCAAAGAATATCAGAATTCAGCTCCAGTGGTCACTTAAATACACTTAGAAGCAGAATTCCAATCTATGATGCTCCTATAAAGTATCATTCAGGAATTGCTTAGGGAACACACTACTGATGGGAACACTCTAAAACACAGAGCAGTCATTCACCTGTCCGATCAATACTTACACTGTTTATGTGGTATTTTCTACATAATGCAGTACTTACACTAGAATCATTCCCTATAAATGAAAATGAATATGCAAATAATATGTAGAGGGATGTGAAATAATCTGTCTCCTTTTATCCTTCTTTAACCCCTAACTTTCCCCAATATAATTCTGACCTGCACTTTTCTAGACTTTTATTTCTATAAAGAGATTAATTGTAAATCACGTATACAAATAGGATCATACTAAATTTTTCTTTAGTTTTTTTTTTTTTGGTACCTTTTGATACCAGGGATTGAACCTTGAGGCACTTATACACTGAGTCATAACCCCAGCCCTTTTTTTTTTGTTTTGTTTTGTTTTTGTTTTTTGAGACAGGTTCTCAGTAAGTTGCTAGGTCCTTGCTAAGTTGATGAGACCAACTTCAAAACTGCAGTCCTCCTGCCTGAGACTCCAAAGCCACTGGGATTACAGGCATGTGCCACTGTGCCTGGCCCTCAATAGCTTTTCAAATACTTTAGATAACTTGAAAAATTTTGCAGTCCTATACAAAGAACTATATACATATTTTTTAATGAGAGCAAGACAGTGAGAGAGAAAGACAGAACCAACTTTATTTAGTTTTTCAGATGGCTTTCGTTGCTCAGACTCTTTGTTGGTTATGTGGTTCTGGGGTTTGAACCCATGTACTCACGCATGCGTGCCAACTGCTGTAACCACTGAGCAACTACTCCATCCCCTACAAATAACTACTTTTAATGACTGTAAAATACATATTAACTTTGCTTTTTGAATGTATTTATTAAAGCAACTTTGATTATGTTTTTTGTTTAATCAACATTTTCTTTTGTTTTACTATTACAATGACTATTATACCATATTGTTGAATCAATGCACATGGACCGAAGTGTTGATAGACACTGGTAAATTATTTCAGTGGTAATAAAGAGAAAAAGAATGAAAGGTCTTTTATGCATTAAGAAGGTCTCAAGCTAATGGTGGAGGACATAAATTTTCCAAAATTCAAAACATTGTTGAAAAGCACAGTTCTGTCACTGACACCAAATATTATTACTGTCCTTAAAGTAAAAAGTTTGCTTTGTTAATGTGTGATAAAATATTTCCCAAATAGCCAAAGTCTGAATAACTATAGTGTTCCTTTCAGTCATTCTTTCCAATGAAATGGTATTTTATTTAAAAAGTGGCTTGATTTATTCATAATTCTCATTTCAATCACAGGTTGTTCAAATATGAACATGTGAAATATGTATGTATATATATATACATTTCACATATATATATAAATATTTCACATATATATATATTTAATATATGTTAATGTTTTGGGTATACTTAGCTCTATAGTTCACTTAGAAAACTGCTTCTATCATCTCCTTTTTTTTTTTTTTTGTTCTTAGGATTGGACCAAGGATACTACTACTGAGCTAAATTCTAAGAAGTTCTTTAAAAAAAAATGTTTTTTGAGACAGGGTCTCCTTAAGTTGCTGAGGCTAGCCTGAAACTTGCAATCCTCCTGCCTCAATCCTCAAGTTACTGGTATTACACCCAGCTATCTTCTCCAATTTGAGGAAATTGAGATTCAGAGATTAAAGTAACCACCAAATGCAGTTATTAAACTACCTCGGCAAAATGCAAATCTGGGCATTCTGATACCAAATTCTTGTCTTTGATGACCATGCGCATTGTTTAGGAGATGTTTCTGATGTTTCTATCAGTTGTCAGTGCTATTACAAAGTTCTTTGTACTGAGATTTCTGAATGGACCTTGCTTTGCCCTCTGGGGTTATGCTATACATTCATTCATCAAGCATTTAGGTTTCTTCTACTATGAGTCAGGCATTGACCATGATGGGGATGCCAACATGAATAAGGCATTGTCTTCACTTTCAAGGATTTCATAATCTACTAAGGAGACAAATGTGTATACAGCTACCTATAAGGCCGTGTGATAAATGCTGTATTAGTAAAAATATTAAGTTTTTCAGAAGCACAGAAGAAAGACTGATTAATTGTTCCTAGAGAAAGGAGGAGCAAGGACCTGGGGCTTTACAGCAAAAGTGCATTTTAGTTGTACTTGAAGGACAAATATATCTAATCCCTGTAGTCAGACAGTCCTTCACATAGTTGAATACAGCTATTGTATGTCCTATACTGTATGAATTTCTACTACTTTCAATTAAATATCCCCAATGCCCTCAATAATATATGATAAAGACGAATATATGAACCAAATCTCATATTATGGAAAACACCTTCTGAAAATATGTATTGATTCTTCTGGAAGTATGTCTGCACATGTGTTAGAATTGACTTGTAATTAAGCATGAGAGCTGGAGAGATACTCTTGCCTAATATCCAAACTTCTTATTCTAAACCACAACTAGAAACAAAGTGCCCCATCCAGATTTTTCAGTAATCTTCCTATCTAAGCAGGAGGGCAGCAATGTTTTGTTGTTATTGTTGTTTTGTTTTGTTTTTCTGTAAAGGAACAAATGGTAAATATTTTAGGCTTTGTAGTACAGATAATCTCTGACAACTACTCAGCCTTGCCTGTGTAGTGTGGACAAAGCCATAGACAATATGTAAATGAATGGGCATGGCAGTGTTCTTTCTTCTTATGTTCTCCATCCACCCAACAGAACATTGGAAAAGTATTAAATCTGGTTTCAGCAGAGCTGACTTTTAATTCTACTCAGGCTAATAACCAGCTGTGTGCTTTTAGGCAAACTGCTTCACTGTTTGAACACTCTTGTTTCTTGTGTCATATCAAGAATCTTTAGATTAGATGATCAGTAACAGTCATGCCTAAATCCAAAGAATCACTGCAAAACACTCTCTTCCCTGCCAACATTCTTAAATCCATTTCAACACAGAATAAACAGTATGAGACTAAGAAAGAATGAATGTGACCCAAGGTGATATTAAAAAGAATGTGTGTATCAAATGGAGACAGGGTAGTCCTGATCCACTCTCCACAGGTCACAGTAAACATAACATTCAATTCTGAATACAACACTAATGAGATTGTGCAGAAAAAAACAACTGGAAATCTAAAGAAGTCTGGAAATTTTAGCAAAAAATATATGTTTGAAAGAATTGGGCAAAGGAAGGAAAAGAGAAATTTAGTAAGCATAATATTATTTTTCAAATGCAAGGAACCACCAAATAGTAGAGCCCAAATAAAATATTCTAGGCTTAAATGTTATTTTGAAGTCATGGACTCTGACAGAGGACAAGGTCTGTGCTCTGAATCTTTGTAGTATCTTGAGTCTGCAAAGTTCCTGCTAGTAACATCATTAGAAGCAATATAATTACTAATACCTTATACTCGTACATCCTTTAAGACTTTATATTCCTTTGTATTATTTTGCTCAGGCATCCTGACCCTGTGAGACTGGCAAAGATGAATATCACCATTGCCTTTTTACAAATCAGGAGACAGAAATTCAAAAAGATTACTCTATATTTAGAAGATTCTTAACTAAATAACGAAATGAGGAAGGGCTAAAGCTAAGCTCCTAAGTCAGCCTGGAAAATTTAGACTGAACACTAAAAACAACATCACCAAATATTTTCTAGAATACCACCTCCTCTATAATTTTAGGAGGAAGGAGAACTTGGAGAGTGATATTTAACAGCTTCAAAGCACTTTAAATTTGGAAATAGTTGCTTAGCATTTTATTTGAGCTGTTAGGGCCCAATTTACCTAGTTTTTCTGTTACATGCTTCAGCCAAATGTAAATGCTTTATGAATATAACTCATAAAATGTCCTGGGAGGGGGTTCTATAATAAAACAACCCCAACCAGGAAGGATTCTAAAAGCAGAAGCTATTCCTTTCAATTTGATTGGCTATATATATATATATATACACACATAGATATATGTATGTATCTATATATATATGTATATGTATGTACATATATATATGTGTATATATATATATCTTATTCGTACTAGAAGAAAAGAAGAAACCCCAAACATCTGTGAATAATTCAAATTGGTAAATGGCAAGAATAGATTAATACTTTAATGTTATACTTGTCTTTTATCCAGGCACAACTTTGAACATAATAAATTTGGTTTCAGAACTGAAATCCACAAGATTCTGAGTTTGGCTTAGCTTTTTTCATACATATAATTAACTTCATCTTTGAAGGCTTCTGAAGGTTGTGGAGGGCAGAAGAAATGCTTTTTTATTAAAATGACTCAATCCGTGGGCGGCCTCCACAGTTTGCTACACAGAATACTACAAAGAGATTTGAGAAAGAAGCAGCACTGAAGCCAGGGATCCAAAGAGAGAAGATATCACAAAAGGGAAAGTCCTCTCAATCCACTTTTCCTGGGCACTGTGGATACCAGTGGGGAACACAGGAGACAGTCACAGGTATGCATGGTGTTGTCCCTTTCCCACCTCTAAGTTTTCACTGCTGAAATTACATTTTTACTAACACCCCAGGTGACTTTGTATGAGAAAATGATTTATGGTTTCCTTGAATGGCAAAAAGGTGCACTGTCCTCCTGTGTGGAGAAATTGAGAGAATGGAAAGGCTGACAGCATACACATGAGCCTTCATGACTCCTCCTTCAATTTTTCTGTGGACTATTTCTTTCTAGAAGCTCAGGTTTCCCACAGGTTGTAGGCTGGGAGAGGAGGGATTCAAGATGATGGTATTTGATTTCACATGGGCAGTTACTTTCTTAAATATATCAGTCCATAAGGTGAAAATGACCTCAAATGAAAATATGCCTAATGATCTCTTATATGTACCTTCAAGTGCAGTAGACATGGTTTTATAATGCAACCCTACAACTACACATAAATATAATATGTTCAATAGTATACAGTGTATAATAAAAATTTCATCTTGTACCCAAAAAAGCCATTAAAATACTTTAATATTGGAAACACACCCAGGTTGTGAGGTGTTACTAACATGAAGTATCTAGGAAGTCACTTAGGGGTCATAGTGTTCTTATGAGGACTGAAGAGTAATTTGTCCCTACTGTTTATAATGTCAGACCCTCTTCTTTCTTTTCCCCTTTATCTCTCTTCCTGACCAGCTAGTATAATTCAAATAACCCTGACAACTCAGAGACACTCTATACCATATTGAGCCTTAGTGTATACACTGGTTTTCTATTACTGCCATAATGAAGTACAGCAATTTAGAGCAAACACAGTCTTAAAACTACACGTTTATTATCTCAGAAGTTAAGATTTTCTGCTTTGGGTTTCCCAAGGCTAAATTTAGTATCATCTGGCTGGGCATAGGGAGAAAATTCACTTCCAAGTTCATTCAAGTTACTGGCCAAATTCTGATCCATGTAGTAGCAGGAGTGAACTCTTGTTTCCTTGTTGCCCGTGGGCCAGGGTCATTCTTAGCTTCCAGAGGTACCCACACTCTTCGGCTCCTGAACCCCATCCTCTGTCCTCAAGGTCAGCAATAATGGGTTGAAGCTCCTACGATATCTTTTCTCCAGTAATTTTGTCCTGAGTACATATTTTTATTTTTATGCTTCTGCAACACAACTTTGTACAATTGTATTCAAATATTCATAATCTCTTGCAACAGTCCTATTTGATAAGTTTTCATTTTTCATGTTTCAAAACATTCTATCTTGGGCTAGAGCAGTGGCTCAGTGGTTAAAGTGTTTGCTTGGCATGTGCAAGGACCCAGATTCAAACCCCAGCACCACGGATACAACTGTTACAGAAGCAAATACCAGATGGAAAAATAAAAAAAATTTAAAAATGAAATTGATTCTCTCTTTCTCTTTCACATGCTATCCCTTTCTTTAAAAAAATAAAATAAAATAAAACAAAAAAACTTTCTACCTTCCTTTCTGCCTTTTCTTTCCTCTGCCTTCTTTTTCACTTATATGTTTCTAACACTTCTGCATTCACGCTCATGTGATTATACTTGATCTACCTGGAAGAATCCAGATTTCTTGACCTAGTTTATCATTAACCTTAATTCTATCTGCAAAGTTCTTCTGCAGCCATACCTAGATGAATGCTGGATTGAATAACTCAAGGATGTGAATCTCCAGAAAGCAAAGACCTTTAAAATTCTTCCCACCATACTGAAATAAATTCTTAGTCTCTCAAACATACTTCTTTATAGACCTTAAAATACCCTGCATATCTAGCCAAAAGTACAAGCAGCCAAGTTGGTAAACACAATCTTGTTTGTAAAATGAAGAACCAAGTGAAAACTTATCAAAGAGGACTGTTAAGGGAGGTTACAAATATTTGAAGAAAGCCATAAAGCATCGCAACAGCAAGTTTAAAAATGAGCATGCCCAAAAAGAATGCCCTGGCCTGACAAAAGTATTGGACAGAAAGAGCCTGCAGAAGCTTCATTTGTTCTTTAGACATTTGGGGTCACTGATTTATTTAGAGTGCCCAGGTGTTACTTCTTGCCAGGGGAAGTCTAAAGCACTTAGGGCTTTGAAACAAACAGTGCTCTGAGACTTGTTAAAGGCCTAGGTGAAAGTCCCTAATTGAATCTAAAGATCCCAGCTGGGTTTTGAGAAACTGGCTTCCAAACTGATTTGACTTCAAAACCACTCTGTCATTCTGATTTTAGCCAGTATTTGCACTGGGTTGTCTTTATCCTGGCATATTCATGGGCTTTGCTAAATAACATCTGAGCAAAGTAAGTCATGCTAGAGTTCAGGATTTCCCAGTAGGTGACATACTCCTTCTCTAGCTGGTGGTCAGAGACAGCTCTCTTCAGCTAACAAACTAGCCCCTTCCAATCTTTCACAATCTAAAAGAGACCTGCAGGTGGCATGTTTTAAAGCTTTTCCGTAGCTTTACTTGGTCTGGTGACCACAGGTCAACTCAGAACAATGGGAAGCCCAAGACCGGTGCCACACACTTCCTCCATAGCTACCCAGAACTGAATTTATGCCACATGAACAGCTATTCAAACCTGGGCAGGCATTTAGCAGATATCTGATGTTGATAAACGCAAAAAGTTGGGTTTATTTTTTTTTCAAGTACCCACAAGAAGGTCAGAATTCCTCATAAGAATTCTAGAGACCAAATATTATTGAAGCATGTGAAAATACAGGGGGAATATTTAGTTTTTCTCTAACAATACGAATGAAACAAATATATATGGCTAGGACAGTAATCGTGATGACTTTTCTAATGACCTGAAAGCTGACTTTAGGTAACCAGGCCTATGGAAGAAAGGATAAGGCAAAGTTTCTCCCCTACTTGTAGACCATCTCCCGAGGACCTCTACAATGCTCTCTCTCTCTTGTCAGGAGATGCAATCTCCTTTAAACAATGCCTCTTGTTTAAAGCAAGGGCCACAGGAAGTTTGCTGCACTGCTCACTATCAATCATAGGAGATATTCACTGCAGAACATAAAAAAGGGACAGTCTTAGAAGAGACTTAATCAGTGAATTGAAGTATTCCTGTGTCCTGATATCAAGGAGTGAGCCAGGAAGCACCATGGTGGGATGAAAGGCTGTAACAATGAAATGAACATTTGAGCACAATAAACTCTCACTCCACATGCCATGGCACATTATTTCTGTACCCATGTGCTTTTTTTTTTTTTTTTTAAGAGAGAGGACAGTGAGAGAGAGACAGAGAAAATCAACTTTTATTGAGTTTTTCACATGATTTTCGTTGCTCTGACATTTAGTTGTGTGCATGGGGTGCTAGGGTTCAAACCTGTGTACTCGTGCATGCCAGGCAAGGGCCATAACCACCGAGCCACTGCTCCAGCTCCCCCTGTGCTCTTTTTAATAGACCCATTGTGAGACCTGTCTGGTCCCAGCCAGCAGGAACCAGACGGCTCTCATTCGGCGGTTGACTGGGAATGAAGTAGACCCACCGGCCCTGAGTTCTCCAAGCGCTTCACTTTTCCCTTTACTGAGGCTAAAGGCCTCCAAGCACTTCCGCCTTCTCTCTTTCAGAGGCAAGGTGTTAAAACATTACATTTAGAGTCAAGGCTATTCACATTTTCTCTCTTTAGAGTCCCTGTTTCTACTGCCACACTAGAGTCCCTACTTCTACTGCCGAGGCTTTTCTTCCTCTCTTACTGCCTGCATGTTAGGTTTTCTTCTCTGCCTCTGCTGCTGCTGCCTCTCTGTCTCAGCTTCTTCCGCTGCTCTCCTCTGTCTCTGCTGCCGCTGCTTCTCTGACTAGTGGCTACTACTCTGTCACATTTCTGGAGCCTGCATGGGAAGGTCTCCTCTCACCAGTGTCATCTACATCTCTCTCTCTGTACACCCGGTATATATCTGTTACAACAACCAATAGGGATACAGTGCAAACACATTCAACCAATTGTAACAAATGAGCAGCGAAATAGCTTAGTCATGCGGTCAGGCAGTTTGCTAATCACAAGCCAGCTGGGCCTCTTAGAGTTGTTTACCACCAATTCTTTTCTCTGGCATCATGTTGGGCTTAGTCTCCAACAAGACCCTGATAAACCACAGAAGGAAAATTTTGTACCAGATGAAACTGTTACTGGAGGAGAAACTTGAACAAAGCTTCTAGCCTCTCTTATTCTTAGTGAACTTAAAAATCACTAATTTTGAAATTTGCAAGGCTAATCAATACATTCTTAGTCTCCTATTAACTGTATTGTAGATCACCCCTCTGATGTGTGTGTTATAATGATAATGGAAATCTGGGGGTTACTTTTCAGGCACTTATAGTACACTTTTGCAAAAAACACTGACTCTTCATTTGGGCCTGCAGATGTGTGATCAGTGACTAAAATGGGATCTCTGTCATCATATTATGTCTGTCCCCTTTGTTTACTTAACTTTGGGACCAAATTCTACTCAGTTCTGCATATAGACATGTTGACTGCCCATTGGAGCCACTATATTCTTTCCTTTACCACTCCTCTGTGCTTTTTTAGCATCTATAGAAGTGAACACCCAGTGTCCTACAGCCATATCATAAGCCTCAGAACAACACACAAGGCCAGATGTTTGCACAGGATGATGGTGCCAACTCTAAGAACAACTCAGCACAGCCAGGTGTGGTGGTACATGCCTATAATCCCAGCAGCTCAAGAGGCTGAGGCAGGAGGATCGCAAGTTCAAAGCCAGCCTCAGCAACTTAGTAAGACCCTAAGCAAGTTAGCAAAACCTTGTCTCAAAACAAAATAAATAAATAGATAAAAAGAACTGGAAATATGGTTCAGTGGCTAAATGCCTCTGGGTTCTATCCCTGGTACCAATGAATAAATAAATAAACAAACAAATAACCCAAAACAAGTTGACCATGACCATTTGGTAGTCTAAGTCTTCTGCAAGGCAGGGGGCCAACATCTTTTAGAACCATGCCACTGCCACTGTCATTAGTCAGTGAAAATTACTATACTCTATCACACCCCAACAAATAAATAAAGCTTGCATTTTCCTTTATTCAGGGAGCATCCTGGTCCCTTGGTCAGTGTTGTCTTCAGCAAAAGCCCCAATTAGCCACTTGGCCAAAGCTCCAATTAAAGGCTTGCCTGGTATATTCCTGCTCATCTGACTTGTTTTAGCTTCTATCACCACTGAGTCAAAAGTTTCCATCTCTAGTATCAGGAACATTCTTGGATCAATTGGGGACATGGTTAATTTCTGGAGATTTTATATTGCAGTCAGCCTCCAGTGTTGGTGGGGGATTGTTTCTAAGACCACAATTGATAGATGCTCAAGTCCCTCATATAAAATGCCATACCATTTTCATATGACCTATGTACATCTTTCCTTATACTTTAAATAATCTCTGGATTACTTATATTTCCTAGTACAATGTAACAACTATAGGAACAGTTGTAATGCTGTATTGCACAGAGAATAGTGAAAAGAAAAAAAAGTCTATACATATTTAGTAAAGACACAACTTTTTCTTTGAATTTTTAATCCCTAGTTGGGTGAATCCAAGGATGTAGAATCCACAGATAGTTACAGAGGGCTGAGTTTATATTCACTGAAACAAAATAATAATATCATTTCTTCAGCATTTTTACAAGTTAAATAATAAAATGACACTTTAGTGGCCATTTCTGTGCTTTAGCATAAAAATAAATGATGCAAAAGGCATAAATATATATGGTTCATTTCAGAAAACAATGTGAAAGAACACATCTGGCTAGGGGGTAGTATGACTCCATCATTGTTTGCTGAAGAATAAAGGTGTTAACTGATACCAAAGGTCTGAACTGCCTACCTCTCTAACAAGGGGTATGAGAGAGTTTTTTTTTTCACAGACTCAGAATTTTTTAATCTGTAGTGTTCGTGGATTATCAATCAAGATGCCCAAAGTGACTGGCTCATCAACCTGCTCTTCCCTCACATGCAGAAAATCCTGGAGCAAGGACAATTATAACCAGAAAAAAATAATCAGGAGTAGCAAGGAAAGGCAAATTATGAGTTTTGGATGTAAATTTCAACCAATTTCTCTGAATTGACATACTTGCCTTTTATTCCCTAAAGCTAATTTTGATCAGCTTAGTAGCCATTTTTTTCTAAATCTTTTTTTCTTTGGAAATTCACTAGGTAGAAATGGAATCTTTTCTTTTACATATATAACACTGCATTTAATAAATGCTAACTAAAAGAGGATTAGAAATTTTTCAATAATTTGGCTTTTTATTCTCATTGTTTTCTCTAATTCTTTTTATTTAACAAATCTTTCTTAAAATATATCTCATCGTGGGGAGTTACTGTCTACCCTGATGGGTCACTGATATTGTAGAGCATGCCAGATGCTGAAATGAAATTGTAATTACATTTATACCCAGGGTGACACCCAGTTGTTCACTCTCATTTGTAGCTAGAAGCATCTACAAATGACATATATTAATGAATAACAGACCCTGCAGTGAGTTAATAGGATAACAAATCTTGGTCAGTGTTGCAGGGGAAGTAGAGTTGAGTTCTTTGTAAACATATGAACTAGTGGGCTGTAATTTCTACAAAAGCAGTTTAGAAATGAGATTGAACTAATACTAGTCCTTGTATTGTCACTGTTCTGTCAACCTACTAAATTCACACACCCTGGCTGGCTATTTCCCAGAATTTCTGAGCATAAGACCTGAATTTACAACTCTTGTTGTAATCTGGGGAGATCGGATATGCTCATGAACACACATGGCACAATTCTTTCACGCATTGCCAGTTATTAAAGAATCCTTTTGAAAGCCTCTACAGCCTTAGGCCTTCTGTTTATTGCCCTTGTGCTTTAAGTGACTGAAGTGGTATAATAAAATATAAAGCATTAATGAAATTCTATTATGCTTTCACATGAAACTGGAAAAAATAGAAGAAACTGATAACATCCAGTACAAGTAAGGATTCCCAAGGTATAGGCAAACCCTGAATCACTGCTGGTAGCTATATGAATTGTCACTACCTTTCGGAAAAGTAATAAGGCAAAGTCCACTTCAACTTGAAGATACCTTTCAAATCAACAAACTCAGCTTGGAAGATGTTTCATATAAATTTAAAGCAGAATACCTAAGGACATACATGCAATGTTTTTATTGCAGTACTATAAGCAGTGGCACAAAGCTAGAAATGATCCAAATGTTCATTAAAAAAGAAATGATTAATAAAATATGATACATTCATATTATATCATTTTAGGCAGCTATAACAAAGAATAAATTGAATCTGTAAGTACTGAAATCAAAGGAGTGTCTATGATAAATCAAAAAAGGAAGTAAGTTACGGAATACATGTATAGTATTCTAATTTAGAAGCAAAGACAGGGATAAGGAGGAAGAAAGAGAAGAAAAATGAGAAGAAAGGAAAGGAGGGAAGAAGGAAGGAAAGCGAACAAGGCAGAAAAGCAGAGAGAGAAAAAGAGGAAAGTAAGGATAAGGAAAATGCAAAAATCTATTTATGTGTATATCTATCTTTACATGAACATAAAGAATCCTGTATTGCAGATGATTATTTTAACACCAGATATACAGGTACATGATACTGAAGGAGAGAAAGGGAAGTTTTAATTCTTTCATACTGTAGAGTTGCTTAAGGTTTATATAATACAGGAAGGCCAGCATAATTTGAATATCTAAATGCCCGCAGGCCTGGAAATGCAGTCTTCAGCTTCTTTCTACCTGTAAATTGAAATTCACTGATAGAGCATGTCTTGTACTGAGAGACCAACAGACCATATAAGAATGTACTGTTTCTGGATCTAGACTAGGGCATTTAATTTGTTTATGCCTAAAAAAAATCCCTGGAATAATTAAATACTATAGGAAAGACCTTAGCTGAAGATATATATTTAATATTATAGGTAGAAATAGAATTTTTAATAACTGTGCTTTTAGCTTCCTAAATAATCATGTTCAGTCAGTAGTTATCTATCTTTGATTAGATATTCCTATAGAATTTCTGAGCATGTACTGTAAATTAATGTAAATTTATATACAAATAATACACAACTTATTTTTATTTTTATTTTTTTTTTGGTAGCCGGAATGGAACCAGGGGCACTTAACCACTGAAACACATTCCCACCCATTTTATTTCTTTTTTTTTATTCACAAATTTATTTGTTAAACAATCAAACAAGTTTCTAATGAAATAATATAATATATATATCTATAAATTCTGAAAAACTAGATTTACCCTCAAGAGCCCAATTACCCACTCTATCCCTTCGCCCCCCTTCCTTCCCAATACATCTCTACAAATGCCTTAGGTTGTATGACATTACACGTTATCAGGATTTAAAACATAATAATAGACCTCCTTTCTCAGTTGCTAGGGTCTAGATCCAGCCTTTATTTCTTATTTTGAGACAGGGTCTTGCTCAGGTGCTTAGGGCCTCACTAATTTACTAAGGCTGGCTTTAAACTTGCAATTTTCCGGCTTCAGCCTCCTGCGCTGCTGGGATACAGGTGTGTGCCACCTCCACCCAGCCACTACTTCTACTCTGAAACTATATTTTGGCTTAATTTTTGATGAAAATGAGTAGTTATTTTATTATTGTTTTGTTAATGCATAGCCAATGGATTGTTCTCTCTTTCTTTTGATGTATGGACTCTTCTTTGGGATCTACAGTTTTACAGGTCCTAATGATTTATTTTTTGAATCCATCTATATTTTCCATTAGGTACATGGAATAGTTAATTTATTGATATCAGAAAAATATAACACATTACAAAATCCCTCACTATCCTCCAACTGACTTCAATATACCTTTAAATGTCTTAAGATCTAGTAAATGTATTTCCCATGAATATGCAACACTTAACATCTAGTAGATGTTCTTAACATAATATAACAGCACAGTCAGTACCACTGCACTCTTCAGAGATCAGGTCTACTTTAGTTCAGCAACTCATTTCATTGCTGTGGTTTGACCTTCAACCCATTAATTAAAGCTATTAGATGATGATTCATATATGCAAAGATTCTTTTGTTAAGTTAAGGGAAACTTTAGGATATCTTTCAACAACTAATTCCATCAGTTATTTGCAAAAAAAAATAGGTAAATAAATACATATATGAATTTTCACTTATGGGTAGACATTAGTAGAAACAGCAAATGAACAGGTGATATTCATTAGGATGTGTAAACAGTGCTTGAAAAGCTCCTTTTTAAAAACCTAAGGGCTAGAGATGTAGCCTTATCAAGTTCTAGACCTCGGTTCAATCCTCTGCATCACACCCAAAAGAATGATTTCAAAACAGCCAGAAGAAAAGACTTTGAATATACTCATTACAAAGAAATGATAAGTATATAATAAAAGGTGATGGATATACTAAATACCCTAATTCCATTATTAAACAATGTATAGATATATCAAAGCATCACATTGTACCCCACAAACATGTACAATTATTGTGTCGTTTAAAAAATTTCAAAATTGGGAAATAAAAATGACATAAAAGGTCTATTAGACTACCGAAAGGCCAATTCATTTTCAACTTAGGTTAAAACAAATGTCATTGTCTATTGACCTGAGTATAGACTTAATAGAAATCACATTTAACACACAAAAAAATGGTTCTTTGAAGAGAATGTTGAATGTATATCCCGGAATAACTGCTTCTCCTACAGCTGTCCCTCACCCCTGACAAATAAATATATACTAATGTTTGTATGTATTTGTGTGTGTGTGTGTGTGTGTGTGTGTGTGTGTGTGTGTATCCAGGTTGTTGTTTTGAGAGAATTCTTAAACTGATATACATACATTGCCAATCAGAATTAAGCAAATATATTTTAGTAAGCTGAAAAATTTAAAGACTTTGTCACTGTTCTATTCATTATAACCAAACACCTGGGTGGCATAGTCTCTGCTTGTACACATGCCTTTCTCCCGTTCTGCCCACTCTACCTTCTTTCATCTTTCTGTCCTCCTGGATGGATCTTCCATGGAACCTACTGATAGCCTTCTCTAGTCTCTAGATTTTGTTTGAATTTAGCCAAACAAAGACTAGTGAAAATCAATGGCAGAACATCAGAGAATGAGGGTCCCTTTTTGCTGGGATGAAATTTGGCAGTACTCAAGTTCCTCTAATGGCCACAGTTCTTGCTGGCAATTTTTTCCTATGGTGAGAACCGCAGTAAAAGCTCTTTTCTGGTTCTGGTGATCTCTCCCCCATTTTGTCCCCAGACCCATGAGAGGTAACAGCTCCCTGCTGCTGATAGCCAAAGAGTGCTTCTCCGTTGTTTTTCTTTATAACTGTTCTTCTGTTTATAAACAGTTCCTTTATTAAACTTTCTACAATTACACAAATTGAGTGTGTCATCAATTTCCTTTGGGGATCCTGACCCATATACTTATTTGCAAAGAATCTGTTAAGAAATTTATAACATATAAAAGTAAATTAGAAATTGATTATTCTCTCAAACAGTTTACAATCTGATAAAGGAGATAAGTGTGGTTCATCTGATATCATTAGTTAATTAATGTCTGCTTGGATCTAATTGAGATGGTAATAGTATTGTCATATGAATGCAGGAGAAAAAATAAAGGTAGAAAATTACATGGAATGATTTGTTGTCTGTAAGTTGGTTTGAAAGAATTATTTACATATGATAGAATTAAAATGACTCAGAAACATTTGAAAAAGGTGTTAAAACTTCTACCTTTCCCTAGTTTGTAAATATGCAAAACAATATTTGAAAAGGCAATTAAAAATATGTGCCATTAATTCACAATAGCTAAATTATGGAATCAATCCAGATGCCCATCAAGAAACTGTGGTATATATATAAATGGAGTTCTACTCAGCTATTAAAAAGAATGAAATCATGACCATTGCTGGTAAATGGATGGAAATGGAGGAAATCATGCTAAGTGAAATTACCCAAACTCAGAAAATCAAAGGTTGAACGTTTTCTCTCATATGTGGAAGCTTGAGTAAAACAAAGGAAAGGGTAAGAGAAGGGCAAGTTCATATACTAGATCCATCAAACACAGGTTAACAAACAAACTGGGGGAAGCTTGGTTGAGTGGTGGGGGAGATGGGGTGGGGAGAGGATGGGGAGAAAAAAGGGGGGATATAAACACTGTATGGTATACTTTGCACTTCTGATAAACTGAATAGTTCCCATGCAGGCATTAAAAACAGGAAAAGTAAAAAATCAATATGTATATATACACAAATACATAATTTCGTGGAGGGGATGAGTGGAGGAATGAGACTGGGGAGAGGGAGAAAGAGAGGGAAGTGCTGGGAAGTGAATTGGACCAAAATATACAGATATAATGTGTGCATGTTTGAATGTGTAACAATAAATCCCTTCACTATGTAAAACTGTAATGCACCAATAAAAAAATAAATTTGTATGATTTTCTACTGTTTAAAAAGTTGTGTCATTTTATATAACAATTATTTCATACACATGCTAATTTTATGGAAAACTCATCTATTCTCTTCAGAATGTTTAGTTTTTTCAATTTCTACATTTAAACCCACAAGTGCTAAAACTTTCTTTTATAGATTATTTAAAACTAAGTAGTATCAATGGAACTATTACTTATATATTTTCACAATTTGATGAAAGTAAGCCATAATATTAATAGTCATAACAAACAAATGGCTGGAGTTTTGCAGTGAGAACACTGTAAGCTTTGAAAAGTAAAAAAGGATACTACCTATGGTATTTATTTAATTTCAAGGTCCATTCAACAGTCTGGATAAAGCAGCTCTTTTATGTGAACAGTTAGATTGAAACTTTCAAGTTCTAGTAATATATCAGATGGATTAACAAATGTATATAATGCAACAATTTTCTTTCTTTTTTATTGTCTAAATTTAAGTTGTCTAATATGATGTTTTAAATACCCACATAGAGAGAGAAATCATTACTATAAATGAGCAATTATCATGTCCATCATCTCAGTCATTTTTTTTAATGAAAACCTTACTTCAAAATTTTTCATTACCATTAAACTCTGTCAATACATAAACAACAAATGAGACAAAGAAGGGAGATAGTTCTTATCCGTAAAAACTATAATGGGAAATCTATGCATAAAAATTAATGATGGATGACAAAGCAGGATCATTTCTCTGTAGATATTTATTTTTGATAACAAGTAAGGCTAATCTAAAATCATTTAGTTTAATTAGAGTTTAACAAATATTCCCACATGAATATGTTCATGCTTGTTTCACAGCTTCCTAGCTTTCTTTTATCATAACAGATTTGTCATTCACACTGAATTTCAAATCAAATTCTACAGAACATCAATAGATAAGTTATGAAATCAGCAAATTCTTAAATACCATTGATTGAAGACTTTGTTTTTTTTAAAGAACTGGAGTTAGGAAAAAATTAATTTTTAGGTGAGACCTACAGAATACAACTTAGACTACATGTGGATGTGGCAAGGAAAAAGTGGTTAATCATTTACAGAAGAAACTGTAAAAATCAATAACTACATTACTTAATTGTCTGTGAACAAATGTGAGATTTAAAATTTTGCCTCTCTCAATGGCATGATTTTTAAAAGGGTACAAATGTAAATATTTCTCAGTTAAAATAAATACTGTGACAACAAATCTCAAATTCGTAAAGTACACTCAGAGCTTTGAACTGTACAGACTCAAGTGATACATTAGCAGTGCACACATACATTAAAGCACTTAACATGAAAACTGTCCACTGTAAAACAGGACAGAAACACACTAAATATGCTTATCGATCTCAAGTCCAAAAGGATTATAATGTAGAGCATATGCAGGATCCTTTATGCAAAATGAGCTCAATAGTTTCTACAATAATTTCCTAAGTATTTGGGGATTTTTTTCCTCTATACTTTTGAATCTAAGCAGGGAGATCAGAAATAAAATATTTAAATAATTTATTTTTGTTTATTTGGCTAGAATAGCAAATCATGAAACACTCACTGAACATAATTAGCTCCTCTTCACTATGATTCCAAGTTTCTTGGATGCAGGCGCAGCTGACCAGATGGTGAGCTGTACTGAAATGCCTTTGAAATGGAGGCTTGAGTTCAGGTCCACAGGCCACAGGACAGCAGAGGCAGATTGTACCATGGAAGAGATACACGCAACTCCGAAGGCCTGGGGCTGGCAAGTGCTACTGTATGCCCTGCCAAAGGGCAGATGACATGCCATCTTCCTCAAGCCTCAGGTTCTATTATTACGTTGCTGCTCAGTGCGCTTCTAATCTTTTAGAGAGGCCTGGGAGTAGTGACTGTGAGAGGGCAGGAAGAAAACAGAGGTGAGGAAGAGAGGGAAGTTACTCAGTTTCCAAAAGACGTATAACCTATTATGCTGAGAAAAGGATATATTGGCAATTACAAAAGGATAGAAATGTCCCCCAAATTACCTTATACCAAAAGGGTTTTTTCTTAGAAATCTTCTTTTGCTCTTAATTAATGAAACTGATTGGTTAGCAACCTCCTTTATGACTAAGTCTGACAGAGCTTAATGGAAGAGAAGCTAAATTGCAGAAAAGCAATGGAAGAAATTCATTAGAGAAGTCTTGAAACCTGAAAAATATGGGCAAAGCAGGCTACCCAAATGGAAATTGAGCAATTTAAGATGTCTTAATTAGATTTAAAACCAGAGCTTAGAAAAACTAAATTAGTTATATTGAATCAGATAAAAAAATCTGAGATAAAATGCACGGTTATTATTGAATTACTCAAGATAGTCTGTATAGCTTTTTGCTGGTGGTTCTAAAACTCAGCTTTATGAGGAGTAACAACAAAAAGAAAAGAAGAAAGTGAGTATGAACTTTTACTGGTGTTTTATTCCTAACCTTAAACATTTAAAAAGTTATTTTAACAATTACCTCCCTCAAGTATCTTTTTAAAAATGCAAAAAAGATAAGCATAGATTTCAAATGTGCTTTTTTTAAATAAAAAAGAATAAACCAAATACTCCAATTTATTATTCATTTTGAGAATTTACAATTTACATGAAACTACTATGATCCCAAGAGATGAGAAGGTGATGACAGTGTGAGTATGGAGCAAATAGTCAGCAGGCTATACATTTATGAGATAAACATGGGACATTAGAGCTAAGAACAAATGGAGAGGAGAGGAATAGTAAATTCCCACAGTGAGTACGGCCCTAAAGCTTACCACTTGTTCAGTCACATTATTGGGCAAATACATTTCAGGCACCATGTTCTAAATATATCTTAGAACAAAATATACAAGGCCTCTAGTATAATGGAAAATAAAATTAGGGAATGGGATGGACAGTAAATAAAAATTACACAGATCAATGTAAATTGTACATCATAATAAGCACTGTAAAAAGTAGAAAGCCACCAATCTGAGATGATAGCAAGGGAATGTGATCTGGATTTGGGACTTCCTGAGGAAGTAATGTCCAAGCTGAGATCTGAATCTGGAGGAAGGGATAGCCAACTGAAGCCAAGAGCAGAATATCCTGGACTGAGGAAGCAGTCTAAGGTTTAGCATGCTGCTCCAGAGGCAGGGAAGATGTCTAAGGCATGGCACTGGAGGGAAGGTAAGGAGCATTACCTAGAGTAAGAAGAAGGGTCTGGTTCAGGAAGACCAGTAAAGACTTAGCACCCAAGCATAATTTGGAGCCTTTAGAAGGGATTAAGCAGAAAAGTGACATGACTGGATGTGCATTTTTAAAAGATCATTGTCTAGGGCGAAAGGGAAAACACTGAGGAATAAAATTAATCAAGTTTTATTATGTGCATGTATGAACACAGCAATAATGAATCCCATGATTATAATTATAATGCATTATAATCATATATAATGCATTATCATTGTAATGCATTATAATAGTATTTATGTGTGTGTGTGTACACATTCATTGCTAAGCCAATAATGTTGTAAAAGAGAAGTCTTTGGGTATCCAGAGTATGCTGGTTAGTGTATTCATTTAGTATTGACATCAGGGAAATAGTTTTTCAACATCTATTGTTTGCCAGTTCTACTGAACAGGAGAAAAATGCAAAGATCAATAAGGCTTACGGTTTGCATTTGAGAAATATAGCACATTATTAAATAAATATGATTTATTAGAGGTAAATGTTTATTTATAGGTATGTACAACATGCTAAAAGAGTCTAGGGGAAACTTTACAAAAGAGATAAACATTGAACTGGGTTTTGTAAGGAAATAAGAAGAAAGGAAAAATATACCAATTGCAAAATAATGGAGACATTAAAGAGTGTGGAATGGAATGGAGACAAAAGAAGTTTAGTGATGCTAAAGTTTGGAAATAGGAGCCTGGAAAAGGTAAACTTGTGACAAATAGATGAGGATATTTTATATGCTAAGGTATCTGAATTTTATCCTATGATCAGTCAAAGGTAAGGCTATCCAGTGAATTCAAGCCAGACAGATAATATATTTTAGAAAGACAATTCTAGTCCTATATGAAATCTGGGAGAGTAAAGTACTTAGTGGCAGGGAGAATAGTTACAAAACTTCTGCCACAGTCTAGAAGAAGAGAGATTGTAAAGGCCAAGTCCCAGGGAGAAGGTGGAGAAGGCAAAGATGGACATAGCTGCTCTCCCAGTTCCTTCCTATGTCCTATGTCCATCTCTGCTTCTTCCACAACCAGAAGTTTACTGAAAAGTCATGGGCTTGAGTTACACTCACATAAAGACAATATAAGAGTCCCTGAAGTATAGGGGCAATGAAGAGAAGAGGCAGAGGGCCCAGAAAAGGAGGCCAGGGAGCCCAAAGTAATTTTTCTATTTGCTCCCACCTCTACTTCGTTCATTGACTTCTATCATTTATTTTCATATCTGTCTTCCTTAGCAACTAGCACAGTAATTAGCCAAGAGTACATACTGAATTAATATTAATTTAATGTTTATTTTTAATGAGAGTAATTACTAATGAATGGATAAATGAAAATAAGTATTAATTATTTTTATTATAGTCAGAGATTTTAATAAGTATCAAGCACTCTTCCCTTCTTCACAGATTCTAAGGGGTCTGATCAGAGATTCTTCTTTAAAAAGTCCCAGGTAGTTCTCTCTTCATCCAGTTAAGAACCTCAACTCAGAAAGCAGTGTGGAGAATCCTTAAAAAATTAAGGATGGAACCACCTTATGACCCAGCTATCCCATTCCTGGGTATGTTCCCAAAAGAGTTAGAATCAGCGTATTATAGTGATATGGCTTCATCAATGTTTATAGCAGCTCAATTTACTATAACTAGATTATGGAACCAACCCAGATGCCCCTCACTCGATGAGTGGATACAAAAACTTTGGTATATATACTCAAT
>PVKS010022565.1:0-33572 GCA_004027875.1 Aplodontia rufa | reverse complement strand
CACATATGCAACAAAGTGTTTTTAGCAACGAAAGTAACATGAAAAGCTAAATAAAAATTGCTTCTTTTTGTCACTGTCCCTCTTTCTTTAAAAAAAAAAAAGGAAAATCAACTTGTGATTATTTATACTGGGGATAAACCCAGGGGTACTTTAACACTGAGCTACAACCCTGGCCCTTTTTATCTTTCTGAGACAGTCTTGCAAAGTTGCTAAGGCTAACCTTGAACTTGCAATGAACTCGTTTTTTTTTTTTTCTTTTTTCTTTTTTTTTTAAGAGAGGGAGACAGTGGGAGAGAAAAAGAGAAACAATTTTATTTAATTTTCCATCTGGCCCTTGTTTCACCTATACTTAGTTATGTGTGGTGCTGGGGTTCAAACCTGGGTCCTTGTGGATGTAAGCGCTCCAACCACTAAGCCACCACTCCAGCCCCTGAAATCAAGACTTAAAACACACACACACACACACACACACACACACACACACACAATTATGAAAGAGACTCAGTAAAATAGGAAACAGATTTTGACAGACTTTTGAAAAAATCTGATCCTATATATATATATAACATATATAGTATAAATATATATATATTCACATGTAAAGTACAAATGGTTCAGTTATAACATCTGTGTAAAACACTTAGTCACGGGCATGTCTTAAACATTAAAAATGGCCAATACAAAGAGTTTTCCTAGAGATAAGGGAATAGTGGGAAAATAGAATTCTGACCTGTAGAAACATGTTCCTCTATTTAATGATTTAAAATTTAATTTTTTTTATCTGAGAGTTTTTTTTTTTTTTAAAGAAAGAGAGGGGACAGTGAGAGAGAGAAAGAGAGAAGCAATTTTTATTTAGTTTTTCATATAACTTTCATTCCTCAGATACTTCATTGTGTATGTGGTACTGGGGTTTTTGACCTCAAGTACTTATGCATGCCAGGAAAGCGCTATAACTGCCGAGCCACTGCTCCAGCCCCTTATCTGGGAGTTTAAAAGCAATTAATGAAAGGGCAAGGTTTGAGCTGGACATGGCAGTATACAACTACAGTCCCAGCAACTCAGGAGACAGAGGCAGGTAGATCGCAAATTTGAGGCCAGCCTCAGCAATTTAGCAAGACCCTGCCTCAGAATAAAAAATAAAAGTAAAAAAGAATTGGGGATGTAGCTCAGTGGTAGAGTTCCCCTGGGTTCAATCCTCTGTACCTAAAACAAATGAATAAACCTAAAAGTCCCCTCCACCCAAAAAATGTTAATGATTGTCTGTGATACCAAGAGAGGAATTCATGATGATAACCATGCAAATCATTTTAATTCACATCTTCTAGTATCTTGAAATAACAAATTGATAGTTAAAGTTTAACAATTTAAACAATAAAATTTCTGAAGCTCTCTCTCCAAAGCCAAACATTATCCCCTTATACATACAGGATAATATCAATCAGTTGACCAAAATTAACATCACCAGTAATGGAACAATGCAGTATCATGTGCCCCCTGATACAATGCACAAGAAAAACATAATTTTTGTGTTACACCTGCTGAAAGTACATAACTTGAATTTAAATAGTAGGAAAATATTTGAGATATATTTTACCAAACACTGACCTATATTCTTCAAAAATGCCAAAATCATGAAACACAAAGACTGAGGAATTGTTCCAGATTTGAGACAATATTGCAATAAAATATGTTTTTTTAGAAATTTTTTTAAGAGAGAAGGACATTGAGAGAGAGAGAGAATCAATTTTGTATTGAGTTTTTCACATGGCTTTCGTTGCTCTGACATTTGTTGTGTATGTGGGTGCTGGGGTTTGAACCCGTGTACTTGTGCATGCCGGAGAAGCTCTGTAACCCCCAAGCCACCGCTCCAGCCCCCGTAATATGTTTTTTAAATTGGATCATAGACCAGAGGAAGAGGGGAAAATAGCTGTAAAGAACATCTTTAGGAGAATAGTCAAAAGTTGAAAATGGGCTGGGGCATGGTGGCACACTCCTGTAATCCCAGTGGCTCAGGAGGCTGAGGCAGGAGGATCAGAAGTTCAAAGCCAGCCTTAGCAATTTAGGAAGGCCCTAAGCAACTTAGCAAGACATGTCAAAGTAAAAAATAAAAAGGACTAGAGACGTGGCTCAGTGGTTAAATGCCCCTCGGTTCAACCCTTGGTACCATAAAATCTAAAAATGGCCAAATGTGGTAGCATACACCTGTAGTCCCAGCTACGTGAGAAGCTGTGGCAGCAGGGTTGCCAGTTTGAGACCTGCCTGGGCAATTAATGAGACCCTAGCTCAAAATAAAAAGGGCTGTGGGTATAATTCAGAGGCAGAGAAGACTTGTTTAGCATAATGAAGCCCTGGGTTCAATCACCAGTGCCACAAAAAAAGTTGAATATGTATTTTGGATTAATATTATTGCTTTATTATTAATTTTCCTGATTTTGATTATAATTTAAGAGAATCATAATTCAATCATCATTATAAGAGAATGTCCTTGATTTCAAGACATAAACACTGAAAAACTTATGAGTTAAAAAAAAAAAAGCTTGATGGGGCTGGAGTGGTGGCTCAGCGGCTAAGGCGCTTGCCTTGCATGCACAAGGATGGAGGTTCAAACCCAAGCTTCACATACACAGTATAAAGTGTCAGAGTAACAAAAACCAAATGAAAAATAAATAAAATTGATTCTTTCTCTCTCTCTCTCTCTCTGTCTCTCTCTCTCTCATTGTCCCCCCTCCTTTTTTTAAAAAAAAAAGGCATGAAATGTTCTGAAATTCATTGTGGTGATGGTTGTACGTATTTATGAAGATACTAAAAATCACTGAGCTGTACAATTTCTTCTCTCTCACTCTTTTTTTTTTTGGTCTTGTTTTGTTTTGGTACAGGAAATTGAATGCAGGGGCACTTAACCACCAAGCCACATTCCCAGCCCTTTTTTTGTATTTTATTTTGAGACAGGGTCTTGCTAAATTGCTGAAACTGGCCTTGAACTTGTTAAACCTCCTGCCTCAGCCTCCTGAACCTCTGGGATTATATATTATAGGTGTGCGCAGTGAGTTGTACAATTTCTATGGATGAATTCAGTTTTGATGGGTGAACTGTATGGTATTACAGCTCAATAAATTTTTTGTTTGTTTATTTTTGGAACTCAAAGGCACTTTACCATACATCCCCAGCCGCACCCCCTGTTTTTTTTTTTTTTGTTTTGTTTTGTTTTTTTTGCTTTTTTGAGACACTGTCTCACTAAGTTTCTTATGACCCTGCTGAGTTGCTGAGGCTAGCCTCCAACTTGCATTCCTCCTTTCTCAGTCTCTCACATCACTGGGATTACAGGCCTGTGCCACCCCACCTGGATTAAAGTTGTTATTTTTATTTTATTTTATTTTATTTTAAAGAGAGAGAGAGGGAGAGAGTAAAAAAGAGAGAAAGAGAGACTCAGTTTTATTTATTTTTCATATGGCCTTTGGAAGCTTAGTTGTATACATGGACTGGGGTTCAAACCTGGGTCCTTGTGCATTCCAGGCAAGTGCTATAACCACTCAGCAACTGCTCCAACCCCAAGTTGTTATATTTTTTTTTTTTAAAGAGAGAGGGACAGTGAGAGAGAGAGAGAGAATTAATTTTATTTAGTTTATCATGTGACTTTCGTCGCTCTGACTCTTCGTTGTGTACGTGGTGCTGGGGTTCAAACCCGCTACTAGGATTCAAACCCACATCCTCATGCATGCCAGGCAAGCACTGTAACCACTGAGCCACTGCTCCAGCCCCCAAAGTTGTTATTAAAAAAAAAAAAAAAAAAAGAGAAACAACTTTAGTTTTTCACATGGGCTTTGTTGCTCCAACACTTAGTTGCATACATGGTGCTGGGGTTTGAACCCAGGTCCTTGTGCTTGCCAGGCAAGCGCCAAAACCACTGAGCCACTGCTCCAGCCCACAAGCTATTTTTTAAAGAACAAGAAATAAGAGATTGTAACAAATGACCAAGCATATTTGAGGGAGAACCAAATAGAATTTTTACATATAGCTGATTACACACAACTGAGAAGGGTATTAATAAACTGGAACAGAAATCTAAAGAAGTACCCAATTATAGCATAGAGAGATGAGCTAGAAGAAACAAAAGAGATTTTGAGAGATAGAGGACAGAATGAGAAAGCCTAAAATATATCTAATGGAGAGAAAAGGGAGGCAGTATGCAAGAAGATATGGCTCCAATATCCCTTCATGATGAAAAGCAGGGAAAAAAACACTCAAACTAGGAACAGAAGAGAACTTTAGCAACCCAATAAAGGCAGATTCTAAGACCTTCTAAGAATGCTACTTACTCAAAGTGTGGTCCCTAGCCTAGCATCATAGGCATCGTATGAAAATTTATTAGAAGTGCAGAATCTTAGGCGCCATGCTACATCAGAATCTGCATCCTATCAAGCCCCGTGTGATTTGTAGTAAGTGTGGCTCTGTGGGCCTCCAGAATCAGGAGCCCCCTTTACTCAAGCATCTTTACCTCTGTTGTTTTTTTTTTTTTAATGTACCTGGGATTGAACCCAAGGGCATTTAACCACTGAGTAACATCCCCACCCCTTTTTTGAGGCAGGGTCTCTTGTTAAGTTACTCAGGGTCTTGTTAAATTGCTGAGGCTGGAGCTGGAGCGGTGGCTCAGTGGTTTCGGCACTTGCCTGGCAAGCACAAGGACCCGGGTTCAAACCCCAGCACCACGTACACAACTGTTAGAGCAACTAAGGTCATATGAAAAACTACATAAAGTTGTTTCTCTCTTTCTCTGTATCTCTCACTGTCCCTCTCTCTCTCTTTAAAAAAAAAAAATTTGCTGAGGCTGGCTTTGAACTTGCGGTCCTCCTGAGTCACTGGATTATAGGCGTGCATCGTTAGGTTTGGCCACTACTCAAGCCTCTTTGAATGGGCTTCAGTTCCTCATAGCCATCAGTGAAGATGTCAGTTTAATTCTAATGGAAAAAATGAATTTAATTGGGGGAAGGGCTTTCTAGTTAAGATATAAAATCCAGAATCTAAGAAAGAAAAGCCTGACAAACTTGTACTATGGTCTGAATGTTGGTGTCTCTAAAAAATTCATATGTTGAAATATAACCACCATGGTAATGGTATTAAGATGTGAAGCCTTGGGGGGCTGATTAAGTCATGGAGGCTCTGATCTCAAGAATTGGATTAGTTCCCTTATTAGAGTCCTGAGAGAACTTGTTATCCCTTTGCCTTTCTACCAAGTGAGGTGCCACCTCCTAGAAGGTGATATCTTGAAGCAGAGAGCCCTCCCCAGACACCAAGTCTGCTGAACCCTTGATCTTGGATTTCTCAGCCTCCAGAACTGTGATCAATAAATTTCTGGTTTTTAAAAATTACCCAGTGCAATGTATTTTGTTATGGCAGCTTGAACAAGACACTTGATGTCATAAAAATCAACAAAATAACTACCCCAAAAGCCTATAAGAAAAGTAAAAAGGCAAATGACAAATAGGAAAAAGTAGTTGCAATTCATACCATATATAAAAGCTAATTTCTGGGCTAGAGCAGCAGCTCAGCAGTTACAGCGCTTGCCTGGCATGCATGGAGTACGTGAGTTCAATCCCCAGCACCACATACACAATGAAATCTTGGAGTAACGAAAGCCACATGAAAAACTAAATAAAAATTGTTTCTTTCTCTCTTTCTCTCTCTCTCTCTCACTGTCCCTCTCTTTTTTAAAAAAAAAAAAAAAGCTAACTTCCGTAATATATAAAGTATTCCTGCAAGTTAAGAAGAAAATTTATGTCATCTGCTAGTAAATGGATAGAAATGTAGAACATCATGCTAGGTAAAATAATTCAGACTCTGAAATCAAGGGTCAAATGTTTTCTTTCAAATGTGGAAGCTAGAGCAAAATAAGGGAAAAAAGGCAGGGTGGAGGGATCAGATATAATGATTCGGGGAATATCAGTGAAGTAGAAGGAGACAGGGAAGAAAGAGGGACAGGAAAAGGGAGGAAATATAGAATGAATTTATACAATCATATTATGTGCATATATAAATATAACACAGGGAATTCCACCTTAATGTATATGTAGAAGGTACCAATCAAAAATAGCAATATAATTAAATGAACAAACAGAAGATCAGTATTATAGAGGAAGGAGAACAGGGGAGGAAAGAAGGGAGGGAGAGATTGGGAAATGGAAACTAAAATGGAGTAAATCAAAGTCCGTACATGTATGATTGATATAGTCAAAATGAACCCAACTACTATGTATAACTATAAAGATCAAATGAAAAAAAAACAATATAAAACCCACAACCATAGAAAAACAAGCAAAAGGGGATGGGGATACAGTGCAGTGGAAAAGCACCTGCCTAGAATGTGTGAGGCCCCCAGTGCCACATACACTACTAAGTGTCAGAGAAGTAAAAGCCAGATAAAATTGATTCTCTCATTCTCTCCCTTCCTCTCTCTTTCTTTTTTTTTTTTTGAAGAAAATATCAATGAGCTGGAGTGGTGGCTCAGTGGTAGAGCACTTGCCTGGCATGCAAAAGGACCTGGATTCAAACTCCAGCACCACATACACAACTGAGCATCAGAGAAACAAAAACAAGATGAAAAAAATAAATAAAATTGATTCTCTCTCTCGCTCTCTCTTAAAAAGGCTGGGGATGTGACTCGGTGGTAGAGTGCCCTTGGGTTCAATTCCTGGCAACAAAGAAAGAGGTGGGTGTCCTGCTTCCAGGTACCCCTCTGCTTTGTAGAGTCTCTGCTTTGTGGAGTTTCTGCGCTCCTTCCTTAAATAAATCTTACTCCTTTTACTCAAAAAAAAAAAAAAAAAAAAGAGGGGGGGCAGCAGTGGTGGCTCAGCAGTTGGAGCACTTGCCTGGCATGCGTGAGGACCCAGGTGCAAACCCCAGCACCACATACACAACTGAGTGTCAGAAAAACAAAGGCCAGATGGAAAAAAATAAAGCTGATTCTCTCTCTCACTCTATCCCTCGCTCTTAAAAAAAAAAAAAAGAATGTCACTAAATAAATAAAAAGGAGGCCTGGTTTTAATCACCAGCACCACAAAGTAAAAAAAAATTAATTAAAAAAAAAAGAAATGTAAACTTTTAAATTTCATCAATCTGAATTGGGTTAAAAATCTTTTAAGCCAGGGCTGAAGCAGTAGCTCGGTGGTTATGGCGCCTGCCTGGCATGCATGAGCACCCAAGTTCAATCCCCAGTGTCAGAGCAATGAAAACCACATGAAAAACTAAATGAAATTGTTTCTCTCTTTTTTTCTCTCTCAAAAAAAAAAAAAACAAAAAACCTTTTGAGCCAGTTCAGTGGCTTATGCCTATAATCCCAGCCACTCAGGGGTTGAGGACACCTTTAGCAAGTTTAAGGTCAGCCTCATCAACTTAGTGTCCAAATAAAAAATAAAAAGGACTGGGAATGTGGCTCAATGGTAGAGTATCCCCAGTACTGAAAAAGAATTTTTTGATACATCCTCCTAGTATCTATATAGGTTGACATAGAATGATCTTTGGAGTGTATTCCAGAGTGGAAAAAGCAAGTTCCTAGTGCAAGGGAACACTGGAAACAAGTGACCCCTGTCAGAGGGTATCGATGGGAGATTAAAGGATGACCATGGGGTATTTGTGTGTTCATGGTCTTTTTGTTCTTTTTTATTTTATTTTATTTTATTTAGTATTGGAGATTGAATTCATACATGCCAGGTAAGTGCTCTACCACTGAGCTACACCCCTTCAACAAGGACAGTGTGAGAAAGAGAAAGAGAGAATCCATTTTATTTAGTTCTTCATGTGGCTTTCGTTGTTCCAACACTTTGTTGTGTACATGGTGCTGGGGTTCAGACTCTGCTGGGGTTCAAACTCACGTACTCACGCATGCCATGCAAGCGTGGGAACTGCTGAGCCGCCGCTCCTGCACCCCAACCCTTTTTTTATTTTGATTTTATTATCATTATTTCTGTTTTGCCACTGGGGGTTGAACCATGGGCCATGTCTTAACCACAGAACCACATCCCCAGTCTTTTTTCTTTTTCTTTTTTTTTTTTAAGAGAGAAAGCAGGACAGTGAAAGAGAGAGAGAGAAAGAATATTTTATTTCGTTTTTCATTCGGTTTTCATTGCTCTAACACTTAGTTGTGTACGTGGTGCTGAGATTCAAACCTGGGTCATGGAGCATGCCAGGCAAGCACCATAACCAGTGAGCCATCACTCTACCCCCTTCCTCAGCCCTTTTTATTTTTTATTTTGAGACAGGGCCTCACTAAGTTGTTAAGGGTGTCACTAAGTTGCCCACGCTATACTGGAACTTGGGATCATCCTGCCTCAGTCTCCCAAGTAGCATGCACCACTACAGCTAAAAATGATTTTTCATTTCTTTTTTTTTTTTCAGTACTGGAGATTGAACCCACATCCTTGCAGTGGTAGACAAGTTCTCTACCACTGAACTACACCCCCAAAAGCATGGGGGCTGAAGCAGTGGCTCAGTGGTTGTGGTGCTTGCCTGGCATGTGCAAAGATGCAGGTTTGAAACCCAGCACCACATACACAGCTAAGAGTTGGAGCAGCAAAAGCCACATGAAAAACTAAATAAAATTGATTCTTTCTCTCTCTCACACTGTCCCTCTCTCTTTAAAAAACAAAACAATGAAACACCCAAATGCAGTAGGCTTGCAAGTTCAAAGCCAGCCTAAGCAACTTAGTGAGATCCTGTCTCAAAAAATATAAAAAGGGCTAAGGATGTGACTCCAGTTAAGTGCCCCTAGGTTCAGTCCCTGGTACCAAAAAAGAAAAAAAAAAAAAAAAAAAACCCCAAAATGTATTAACTATTGAAATGTAAATAAATTACTACAAAAATGACTATTTTTGAGAAACAGTCATGCCATGAGGACCATACAGGACCATACAGGCCTCAGATCCCTGGGTTCAAGAGATCTTCCTGCCTCAGCCTCCTAAGTAGTTGGAGTTAAGAGTCATGTACTACCACACCTGGTTTATAAAAATATTTTTAAAAGAATGTGCTCATTTGGACAGGGACTCCATGTTCATCTGCCACCTATATAAAATGCCTCTGGGCACAGATGCATGCACAACACAATGGGCCCCTGTGTTCTGACTTCAGGCTGGCCTTGGCAGAGTGGAGATCCTCTGCTCCTGCCCAGCCTGCTTAGGGAGAGGAGTTACAGACAGTCCCAACCTACAGCTGATACCATGTTTTTATCTCTGTCTTAGCTGAATGTTGTCCTCTGTCCCCTGCCACTTATGCAGGGTGGCTTGCCCTTGACAGTAGCCTCAAAGAATTCCTGAGCCATGTCCTCAGTTATGAACACACTACAGGATGGCTCAGTATGCACCAACCATGTTCAGGCCCAGCTGAGGTCTGTGGACCCTTCTATGATCCTGCCCTGTCCTGGAGCTTCAGAAGACACTAGTGAATATGGGTGACTCTGGATCTCCCTAGGTGGCCACCACTTCTTCTCTGCACCTCTAAAATAGAAAGTATGATTTGAGGTGTCCTTGTAATGAGGTCCCTGAGGCCCCCTACCCTTCAAAGAGAAAGGAACTTTCCAAGTTACCTTCTGTTCTGTCTTGCTTTTGGCATTGTAGAAGGAGATGGCATCAGGTCCCTCAGGTAGCACCGTCTGTTGAAGCTGGCTGAATTTGTCCTGGTCATCTTCTCCCTGGGGAGGCCCAACCCAACACAGTCCCTTCAGCCTGGCACTGTCAGAATCCTCCCTGGAGAGGCCTGTGGTGGGCATCAGGGCAGTCCCCTTCTGGGTTTGTAAGCCCCACCCAGGGCATCTCAGAACCCTGTAGCCCCCATACTATCAGCATCATCACAGACCTGGTATAATTGCCACCTGGGCAGGATGAACAACAACCCCATAACAATGGTGTTTTTTTCTGTCTCTGTCCCTTGATGACTGAGTAGAGACCTATCTGTTTCCCTGTCTGGGCCAGCCATGAAATAAGCTCGAGTGTCCTGCATACTGCTATGTTCACCAAGAGCAAAGGAGGAGGGGCACTGGCACTGCCCCAGCTCAGTGATTGCCATGCCACACCCCTACCCTGTGCACTCACCAGAGACACAATCCTGCCAACAGGCACCATGCCTGGCCGGATGCTGCTGCCCAGCTTCAGTGCTACCTGCATGTCCTCAGGGATGACAAAGGACTCATTGTACCAGATGTCGAATTCTGTGAGGAGGTGGAGGACAGCACTGTGAGGCAAGCTGTAGGAGCCCCTGAGGAAGCAGGTAAAGGCTGCACGTACCTTGTCTTGTGCCGGATACAGGCCCAGCCTCCTTCACTTCCTGCTCCAGGGTCTCACCCAGTCTTCCTCTGCATCTCCAGCCCTCACAGCCCAGGGAACCACATACCTCAGCAAGCAGCAAGCAGCAAGCAGCAGCCCTAAGGGCACTTTCAGAACCCAGGCTGGGACCTTGCCTTGAGTCTCCCAACCTCGAGCAGCTAGCCAACCCTCATAACCAACGCACCCATGAGCAGGCGGTGGCGACACTGGTCCACCAGGCGCTGGCAGTACTGGATCTCAGCCCTGAGATCACGTAGGTCCTGGTACTCGCTGCGGTACTGTTTCTTGAGGTCTTTGAGCTTCAGAATCATCAGGAATTCCTCCTCATCGATGATCATCAGCCCCTTGTTCTCATACTCACCTGCAGGGTGATAAAGGAGGTCAAGGAATGAGGAGGCGTCCACCTGGGGTACGGGGAGGAAGGCATTCCAGAAAGGGGGAAATACTGGCAAATCATGAATGACAGCAGACTGAAGGCAAGGTTGAGGGCATGGCAGGGAGGTGAGCAACGTACAAGAGCCAGCACGGGTGTCAAGGACGGGTTGAGCGTAGGGAACGGTCTTCCTGACAGTACGTTCCTTGGCCCTCTGGCATTCCCCTTCTCATTTCCCTCAGTTTTTTATGGTCCCTACCAGCACCCTTGCTGCAATCTGACTACTCAGAACAGGGAAAAGACCACACCAGGATCCAAGGACCTTGTAAGGGTCACCAGCTACCCATCTCCTGAGGATAATTCTGCAGGACCAAGGGCTAGCTTCTCCATAGACACAGTACCTTTGAGGTGGAAGGCCCAGCATCTGAGTCTGAGATAATGCAGTAATGGGAGACAGACAGAGGCTGGCTGAGAGGGAGGGACTTTGTGGTCCCTGGGGAACTGACCAGAGCCATGCCATATGACCCAGGGGTGAAAGCTACATCTGAGTGCCCTTGCTGGCCCTCTTCCATCTAGTTCCCTAGTGCTCAAGGTTGTCCTACTTGAAACAGGGTAACTCTGAGACTCCACAGCCATCTTCCCATCACATTTACCTTGCTTCTCCCGTAGTGACTTCTGGAAATTTAGCGCTTCTTTGGTCATGTCAATCTCCCGCTTGATGACATTGATGCGCTGTGTGGTCTCACTGGCCCTTTTTCTCCGTTCATTCAAGATGGATTTGTTTTCTTTGAAGATGCGATTGATCTCACTACCTCGCTCATTCTTAAAGTCCTCGAAGGCCACAGGCTTGGAGGGTGGGGTGCTAGGCCTAGAGACAGAGGAGGAAGCCAGGGAGAAGAAAGAAATAGGGCAGCTGCCTGGGAGGCACCAGACAGTTCATCTTTATTCCCTGTGGCTTGGGCTTCTGTGGGCAGGCAGCAGAGACTTAGGTACCACCTACCCCAGATGGGAGCAATCATTCCCTAATCTGTTTTACTCAGCACAAGGGTGCACACCTATCACAGAAACTGAGGAAAAGATAAGAAACAGAAAACACAACCACTCACTACTTATTGGAAACCACGCTTAAGTATGACTCTTGGGATTTCTTTGATATATTTTGAAATGGTTGAGGTCAACGCAGTATATTTATATATATATATATTATATATTTTTCACCAAAGCATTTTTCATGGTAGTAAAAACTCTTTAAGGGGATGGAGTGGTGGCTCGGCAGTTACGGCACTTGCTCAGCATGCATAAGTACACAAGTTCAAACCCCAGTACCACGTACACAATGAAGTCTCAGAGCAACAAAGGCCACATGCAAAACTAAATAAAAATTGTTTTTTCTCTTTCTCTCTCTCTCACTGTCCCTCTCTCTTTAAAAACAAAAACTCTGGGGCTGGAGCAGTGGCTCAGTGGTTTCAGTGCTTGCCTGGCAAGCACGAGGACCCAGGTTCAAACCCCAGCACCACGTACACAACTGAGTGTTGGAGCAACTAAGGCCATGTGAAAAACTAAATAAAGTTGTTTCTCTCTTTCTCTGTCTCTCTTACTGTCCCTCTCTCTTAAAAAACAACAACAACAAAAAAAAAACAAACTTTGAGAATTCTAGTTAATGAGATAAGAGATGAAGTATTGGGGTGGTGGAAAGTGGATTGACATTGGTATCTTACTTCAAAACCCTTTTTTTTTTTTTTTTGGTACCAGAGATTCAACCCAGGAGCAGTTAACCATTAAGCCACATCCCTGGCCCTTGAACTTGCAATCTTCCTGTCTCAGATGCTGGAATTACAGGCATGCACTACCATGCTTGGACTGAGGTTGAATCTTTTAAGTGTGTTTAAGTCATTATATTTCTTCTTTGTGGACTTGCTCCTAGTCTTCATTATTTCCTATTTTATTTATCTTTTCCTATTTTATTTATTTTATTATTTCCTATTTTATTTATCTTTTATCTTCAGGCACTCTTTACATGTTGAGGATCACATTCTGATTTAGTTGACCTGGTACAGGAGCTGTCATTTAGATGGTTACCTGGGTGGGCGTGATTCCTCCTTCGGGGAATCTGAGGGAAGGGGCTCAATGCTGGAAGTTTCCCGGTCCCGAGAAAGCATGTCTTTGACATCCCCATCCTTAGAGGACGGGATCAGCTGGGTCTTGGAGGTGGAAACCACATCAAGGTCCTTGCCACTCACAGGGCTGCTGGCACCTTCCTTTCTTGCTGAAGAGCTAGAAGAAGAAGAAGGCAGGGAAGTCCAGGGCTCAGTCATGGCCAGTGAAGTAACTCAGACATGGAGGTGGGAGACATTTCTTAGCCCATAGTCCACCAAGCACCACCCCATTCGGCCATTTTTTTTTTTTTTTTAAGATGTAGGAACTGAGCCCGGGAGTATGCGAGGGAGGCACTCTGCCACTGCCACCTCCTATCCTGCTTATATCCCAAGGGCAAGAGTATGACCTAAGCCATGCAGAGATAGGAAAGAAGAGAACATTTTTCTCCGTTTATGGAAATGAGGGTCCTTCAGCAATCCCTGCAGGAGATGCCTAGGAAGAATGGGTATAGTCTTGGTTATGATTTAGATCTGCATTAGCCCCCAAAAGCTCATGTTGAAGGCTTCATCCCCAAGGTAGCAAGGCTCAGAGGTGGCCTTTTGGAAGGTGACTGGATCATGAGGGCTCTAACCTCATCTGTGGATTAACCTGTTGATGGATTCACAGTGTAATGAGCTATTAGGAGGCAGGTTAGAGGGAGCAGGTCCTCCAGGTCATCCCCTTGCGGGTTACATCTATCCCCAGCCCCTTGATCTTTCTCTCCCATTCTTTGCTTCCCAACAGCCATGATGTGAGCAGCTCTGCCCTGCCACAAGCTCCCTGCCATGATGTTCGGCCTCACAACAGACCCACATCCATGGAACCAAGTGACCATGGAGTGAAACCTCTGAATCCTTGAGCCAAAATAAATCTTTCTTCCTTTAAGGTTGTTTACCCCAGATATTATGTCATGGTGATAAAACTGATTGACACAGCCTCCATGGCTTGAAAGTGCGTGGACCGGTAGGGTGGACTACGGGCTCAGGAACCACTGCAGCTGCTCAGGTATTAATCACTTGGATGTCCCTGGGGAGGACTGGCAGAGCCCCTCCCAGGTTTGGCCTGTTCATGGACCAATGGTAAAAACAGGACATGTCTGCCCTGTGGCTCTGACAAGTCCTTGCCTGCTCTGTGTTCCCCACTTGCATCAGTCCCTATACCAGCTCCCAGAAAAGTAGCCATCCTCCCTCTCCAAGTGATGGCACTCCCTGTGTCTTCCCTTCAGGAGCCACACATCTGAGCAGGCCTTAGCTGATAGGAGCACACCCATGGCTCATTCCACTATTTCCTCTTTTCTTCTTGCAACAAGTGTGGCCCAGGAGACCAGCCTTAATGCAGGTTATTGCACTGACTACTGCACAGAGGAGGCTGGGACATGACTGCCCCTCCTGAAAAAGCAGGAGGTGGCCAGGGTCACTGGCATCCTCTGCTACATGACTCCTGTCTTGCAGGTGACATTTTTCTATAGTTCACCTTGCCCCATGCACAGGGATTCTATTCACTTACTTATCTTCACAATGACCTCAGTGACTTTAACACTATTATTATGATTGTTCTCATTTTAGGGATGTAGAAATAGAGACATAGATTGGTTGTAAGAAGCACAGAGCAGGGAGGTGAGCCCAGGCATCAGTTCCGAGGGCTGTATCTGCTGCTACACAACCTAACCTGGACATAGCACATTAAGTGGACCTAAATATTCTTCCCACCTTGCACATACAAATGAGTCTTGCCTGAAAGATGAACTGGGGACTTAAGTGACCTGAGTATCAGTCAGTGGAAGTACCCTGTTGAAGTGTGGGGGGTACCGCAACAAGTATCAGGGGGCTTGGGCTCTGTATGCTCATTGGGTTCCTGTCCACAACTTTATTACTAAGCAGTGGTGACTTTGGGAAGTGACTTCCCCTCTCTGAGCTCGTTTCCTCTTCTATAAAACAGACATTAACTTCCACCTCATAGGGTTGCTGTGAAGATGAGAGATAACACTTATAATATGGCTGGTTCCAAACTGGCTGTAACCTGAGCCCCAAGAATTTGCTAGCATTGGCAGCAATGATGTCCACTGTGACCACCCAGTAGCTGAGACACCAGGGGAGGGGAGGAAACAGTTTTCACCTACCAGAGGCCAGGTGCTGAGCAAGCAGAGCAGGAAGAACACTCACCTGGTCTGATCTTTGATTGTCTTCTTGGACTTGGATTTCTTCCCAGGTTTAGCAGCAAAAGGGACCACTCCGAGTCCAAAGCCTTGTCCATCAGGCTCACCTACTAGGTGGCCATCAACATCCACAAGCCCCGCCTGGACAGAAAGGCCAGCCAAAGGGTCTGGGTTAGGTTAAGGGTTTGGGCCCCTGAGGACACAAGATTATTGACCCAAGGTTTGGGGTGGATATGTTCACCCCACACACCAATACTTTATTTGGCTGCTGCTGATGCCAGCTTCAGTCTGTCCTCAATAGTGCTGTCCCTGACCATCCTAAGCAAATGTTCACTTTCCATATCAACACCCAGACTAATCCATCCATGAGGATCTTTTATTTGTTGGTGATACTGGGAATTGAACCCACAGGTGCTGTTAACACTGAGCCCTTTTTCAATATTATTTAATTTTAAGGCAGGGTCTAAACTCGGTATCTAATGCTGGTATCAAACTTGTGATCTGTCTGCCTCAGCCTCCTGAGTCAATGGGATTAGAGGGGTGCACCACTATGGCCCAGCTCATTCCTAAAGATCTTTTTTTTTTTTTTTTTTAAGAAAGACAGGACAGTGAGAGAGTGTGTGTGAGAGAGAGAGAGAGAGAAGCACTTTTTATTTAGATTTTCATGTGACTTTCAATCCTCAGACACTTTGTTGTGTACATGGGTGCTGGGGTTTGAACCTGTGTACTTGTGCATGCCAGGCAAGTGCCGTAACTGCTGAGCCACCGCGCTAGCCCCATTCCTGAAGATCTTAATACTTATTTCCTACCTAACTCCAGGAATTGGTCTTGTTTATTATTAGCCATATCCCCAATGAATAGAAGTCATTTTCAATTCAAAAGTGTTTCTTTTTTTCTTGCACATTCTGATGTTATCTTTCCCTGTGGCAATCCTAGCTCTGGGTTAACTCACGACACCTGCTGCCTCTGCAGAGATCTGACTGAGGATGGAAAGTTGGAGGTGAGTGCTGTGAACAGGAAGCAACTGTGCTTACCTTCTGGACAGCAGAAATGGCTGCAAAGTCATTCTTGTCTATGAGAGTATACTTCCTGCGCAAGGCTGACTCCACTTCCTGTTCCTGTTGGCTTGGGAGAGAAAGTGAGAGAATACTTTGCACCAGTGATCATGCTGAATAAGCTCAGGCATGAACAAGTACAGGGATCAGAGGTTGTTTGTTTGAGGTCCCTGTGATAGGGGCAACCCCTATCATCATGAGTCAGAAGGCAAGGCAGACAAAAGGGCTCATCCCTCCTCCACAATACACACAGCCATTGTCCAGCCCCCACACCTGCATGGGCCACCCTTCATGTCAAGTGCATCTGCCCCAAGATAACACTAAATAAAAGCTTTCACCCTGACTGGGGACCATACTTATTCATAGGTTCTGTCCCTAACAGGCCCTTCAGAATCATGTGACCAGCTTCTGTGACATCAGCCAGTATGAACTGCTCAGGCTGTGGGTAGATCTGTACCCAAATAAACCATAAATGCCACTTGAAATGGGGGTTAGGAAGATTCATGATGTCCTGATTTGGACACATTCAGGGCTGGCACTCCACAGATTTCCTGTCCAATTAATGAACTCAGTAAACATCCACCGGGGAGCTGGGCATACCCAAACACCACTCTGGCTCCTCATATGGAGAGATGGGGATGCTCTTGGAGGCCAGTTTGCAGACCATGACAAGTGAAAATGGCAGCCTGAAGTGGGGAGTGAGGAGGAGCTCTGAGGGACCCCCTTACCTGAGTACCACCCGGAACTGGTTGAACACCTCCTGGATCTGTCTGAGGTTGATTATCTGGAGGGAAGTGAGAAAGGTGGTTAGACCATGCGTGAGCTGGGGCTATAGCTCAGCTGGTAGAGTGTTTTCCTAGCATGCACAAGGCCCAGGTTACCAGCACCACACACACACACACACACACACACCCAAAAAAAAAAAAAGTTAGACCTTGAAAACCAAGGAACTAAGCTATGTCTACCTTAGCAGAGAAATCAGGACCCCTTGGCTGACTACATACCATCTGGTTTTGAGAATGGGACATCTGCAAATAGCCTCTCAGCAAAGCAGTAGTCAAGCCCTCATCAAGATAGAGAAACACCTGATTAATAGTTTTAAAACTAAGAATCTGTTGAAGCTATACAAACTACTTTTTCTGCTGGGTGTATTGGCACAACGCCTATAATCCCAGCAGCTCAGAGACTGAGGCAGGAAGATTGCAAGTTCAAAGTCAACAACTTGATGAGGCCCAGGTCTTGTTTCAAAATAAAAATATAAAAAAGGGCTGGGGGTAGGGAGTGATGGGGAGGGAATTGGGCCATATGTTATAGAGTGTAAATGTATGAATGTGTAAAAACAAATCACTTCATTATGTATAACTATAATGCATCAATTTTTTTAAAATGGGGGGAGGTGCCAGGGATGTGGTTCAGTGGCTAAGGTTCCCTGGGTTCAACCCCTGAGTTAAAAAAAAAAAAAAAAAAACACTCTCTAAGTGAAGATCTCTAAAATGTAAGCAGAGATCTCTGATTCTTGAAAACACTTTATAAGAAAGAAATTGTAATAAAATTTATTTAATCAGTTCTCTCCTGTTTTCAAAAGATTCAGCCTGCCATCTTCAGATGGACCCCATTAACAAACTCTTGGGTATGGGCATAGATACACACATACATGGCTAGAGAAAGGTCACTAGCTTCCCTGCTGGCCCTAAAGCTTATAAACATTACCCTGATCAAGGGTTAGTTTGAGAATGTCCCTGTTAGGTATGGTGGTACATGCGGATAATCCCAGTGACTTGAGAGGCTAAGGCAGGAGGATCTCAGTTTGAGGTCCATGTCAGCAACTTAGTGAGACCCTTTCTCAAAAAAAAAAAAAAAAAAAAAAAAAAAAAGGCTGGAGATGTAAAGTGCCCCTGGGTTCAATCCCCAGTACCAAAAAAATAAACAAAACACAAGAGAAACAATGGCCATGCTGACAAAGCCACAAGAGTCCAACGGTCAGATGTCCCAGGCTTGCCTTTTTCAGCTGCACACACTAACAGCTGGGTAGTGGGGGATGGTGAACCCATATGGCTCCCTGGTGAGGGGTTTGATGGCCTGCACTATAAAAACAGGAAGTATTTTCCCCAAAAGCCCTTCTTTGTGTATGTCTGGTGTTTCTCCTCCTTGGCCCTCTCCAACATGGGCCCTGAGAGTTTTTCTTGTAGACCACCTGGGGGGCAGCAACTCACTTAATCTCAGCCCAGTTTCTCTCCCCACTGTGCAGGTGGGGCCATGGAAATACCTGACAGTCAGCCAAGGAGGTAACTGAGCTGGGATTCCACCAGGCAGCCTGGCTCCTGGGTATATGTCTGTGTCCATGATAGACTACCTCCTGTGTTCAAGACCACTAGCCACTCTGCGCAGCACACTGAGGCTGAGGCTCTGGTGGCCTGAAGGGCCCCTGACACCGAGGGTCCAGCACAACCTCCCTAGCCCACTATATCCACTTAGTATGAGGTTCCAAGGCCAGCAGAGCACACAGTGGGTGTGCTCAGGACAGGGAAGCCCAAGCCAACTGAGCATGGTGGTCCTGCAGAGGGGCTTCTTACGTCGATCTCGTCCAGTGTCCCCTCCAGGTACCTCCGCACCTGGGAGTTGATCTCAGCAATCTGGATTTCATCCATGGGGTCGTAGGTTACAAGGGTGCGGTTAGCCTTGAATGAGGATGAAAAGCGTGGTAGAAAAGCAGTTAGGATCCGAGCCCAAGCAGGAGCCACAGGGCTCATGGGCCCAGGCCCTGGATGCCCAAGCTGGCTGTGCTTGCTGTACCCTCTGGTTCTGGCAGACAGGGCCAGGTGCTTAGCACAGAGAGGGACAGTGGGTTGGGAGAGGGAAGGAAAGGTCACTGCACTTCAAGCCTAAAGCTTCAGACTGGAAGTTTCTGCTGGTTAAATCTCAGCAGACCACAAAGTGGGGGATATTACTGCTGCCTTGAAGTCCCTCAGGACTATGACCATCAGCCCCTCCCCCTCCCTCACAGCCCACCACCTAACCTGTCCCACCTCCCTGATCTTGACCAATATGTTGCCTGCCCCTGACCCCAGGCCCTCTAGCACCCTCCACCTCCAGCCCCTTACCAAACTGTCATGGATGGCCAGCTCCTGCTTGAGCAGCGCCAGCTCCTTCTCCAGGTTCTTGACCATTCGCTGCCAGGGAAACAGTGGGAGAGGCGGGGGTCATTAGAGAAGCCACACTCAGTCTTCCACACATTTACTCATTCTGTGTCCAGACACCCCAGCAATCCATAGAGTTTGTGCTCAGCTTCTGGGATGAGTTAGGGTTTGAGACACAGTCCCCTTTCCTTTGCCTCTTCTGAGTAAACTGAGAACAGAAAGAGCACACGCCACAGACCCACTTCAAACCCTGTCTCCCCAGGGCCCTAGGCTTTACCTAGTCACCCAGAAAACAGCCTTTAACTGCAGCCTGTGGGCTCCAGGATGCTTCTATGCATGCTCATTACCCTCAGCCTTGCCGACCACTGCATGAACTAGTTACCATCTCCCAATAATGAGCACTTAGGTCACTTCTGATTTTTTTTGCTGCTATGAACAATGCCATGAGAATGTCTTTGTACTGATATCTGTGTGCCCTTAAAGATTTCTGTAGCATAACGGTAATCTATGCAGCTCTGTATGATCTGCCCCAATTACCTCTTTTTCTACTCTTCACCCCTGGCCCACTCCACTCCCACCAAATTGGTGCACTCATGCCTCTGCATGCCTGTCCCCTCTGCCTGGGAATGCTTTTCTTCCATGCATTTCTATGGCTCACTCTCAAACCTCCTTAAAAATCTTTCTTCAACAGTTTCTAAATTAGATGTGTCATAGTTAACTTATTTAAATTGTAGTCTCCTTCCCACCTCCACACCACTCTTTAAAAATCTCACTCTAATTATTTTCATAGCACATATTACCTTCCAACATAGTCAACCAGGGCTGTCTAACAGAACCTTCTGTAATGATGAAAATATTCCCTATCTGTGCTGTCATGGTAGCCATGAGCTAAATACAGCTATTAGACACTTGAAATGTGGCTAGTGTGAATGAGGAACTGAATTTTTAAATTTTATTGACTAGCCACATATGAGCAGTGGATACTATATTACATAGTGATGTTCCTTTTTTCCTTTTTTCTTTTTTAATTTGGTGCTGGGACTCTGACCCTAGGTCTTATACATACTAAGCAGGTGCTCTACCACTAAGCATCACTCTGAGCCCTAGAACTTATCCATTTATTGTGCTTATCTATCTCCTCTACTCCCAGTGGATTCTAAGTGCTATGGTTTAGATCTTAAATATCCTCCAAAGGCCCATGTGTTAAAGGCTTGGTCCCCATGGTGGTGCTATTGGAAAATGGTGGAACCTTTAAGAGGCAGGGCCTAGCGGGAGGACCTCAGGTCACCGAGAACATGCTTTTAGAAGGGACAAGGGGACCCTGGTGTCTTCCTCCTTCCCTCTTGCTTCCTGGCCATGAGGTAAATGGTTTTGCTCCAGCATGTCTTCCCATTCTGCTGTGCTGTTTCACACCAGGCCCAAAGGAGTGGAGTCAATAGACCAGATTAGACCTCTAAAAGTGGGAGCCAGACTCAAATCTTCCTCTTTTTTATTGTCTCAGGTATTTTCTTTCTTTCTTTTTTTTGGGGGGGGAGTGGTACTAGAGAATTGAATCCAGAGCACTCTACCATGAGCTATATCCCCAGCCCTTTTTTATTTTTGTTTTCAGAAAGGGTTTTGCTAAGTTGCTTAGATTCTTGCTGAGTTGCTGAGGGTGGCCTCAAACTCTGATCTTCCTGCCTCAGCCTCCCAAGTTGCTGGTGATGAACAGCTGACTAACAAAATAAGCTCAGACAGAGACTGGTATTTTGATTCATACAGCTATGCATCTTGAGTGCTTCAAAGAGTGCCTGGCATATAGTAAACACTCTACATATAACTTTAAGTTAACTGGAGAATCATTTAATTCTGAAAAATTTCAAAATCATATATATGGACATTTATAACTCTTATGGGGAATAATAGAGAAGAATCTAGAGACTGGGGTGTGGGCAATGAGGGGATAACTATGGTTTAATATCAGGTGCATATCATATTTATTACTTGATACACATTTATGATTGTATAACAACTCCTTAATAAAAAAATCTCAAAGGAAAAAAGTTAGCTGGAGAAATGTCACATTTCATGAAGCAGAATTGTTAAGTCATTTACATCATTTGATAGATACTACCTGAATGTCTTTCATAAAAGAGGCACAAGGTACATCCTGCTGAGCACCCTTACTGGGAACAGGGTTTTTGGTTGTTGTCACAAAATGACCACTGGAGGGAGCCCCTAACACCTAGATCCTGGGACTAGTGACCAAAGCAGTGTCCAGTCCACAGCCCCATTAGCTTTCTCAATCCAAAGGCCTAGTATACTCCAGCCCTCACCCAGTCAGGTCATCTGGGCACTGAGGCCTACCTGCCACTGTGCCTTCACACATCAAGGGGCAACAGACACGTGGCATCAAGGTGGATCTGTGGCAATTCAGGCATAAAGCTTAGGCCTCAAGATCTCAGAGTCCAAACCTTGGCCTAGTCTCTTAGGAAGTCCCTTAGGAACAGACTTCCAGTGTGTTCAAGACGAGTGGCTTGGTGGCTAGCTCCAACTATCCCCATTCCTGCCTCCCATCTCTAGAAAATGCATCATGCCCCAGCTAGGGAAAGACTGGCTGAGCTCTTGGAACTCCAGCTGGATGATTGTTCAGTGTGGCACAGGGGGGCCAGGCTTAGACCTTGGGTCAGAGGGTGACTCGGGGAAATGAAACATCTACTCCCATGAGGCACCAGCCTCCAATTTACCATGAGAGCATGAGAGATGCTTCTCCCAAGGCCTGCTAAGCATAGTGGCCTCTTCTACCTCTACCTGGAAACAGGGATAGAAAGCAGACCCCACAGATCAGAGTCTGTAGCACTTCCTGGCTGGCTGACTCCCTTATTTAACCAGGAACATTTGTTGGATAGAAAAATGCTTTAAACAGTACAAATTCGCATAAGTTCCCTGATGGCCAAGCATTTCCATCACAAATGTAATGAGGATAATTCAGAGTTCTGTTTCAATCCTGCACTAGGTTGCTGGGCAGCTTTCAGCTCAGGCACTTTCTCCATTTTGATCACATTAAAACCTGAGGGTGTGTTTTCTCTTGGCAGAGACACTAAGCCTGTCTCTGCTGTCTGTTTATGCCTGAGGCTCACAACCCTTTACACCACCACAGAGATTTACAGACTGACAGAGTAGAAGGGTCACCTGATGTCATTGGTCTAACCTTCGTGTTCACAGATGAAGATTCTGAGGTTCAGAGAATGTGAGCAGCTTACCACAGAAACCTGGAGGCAGAGGTAATTAGGAACCCAATCCCCTAACACACAGCCAGCCCCACCATCAAAAGAAATTCTGCAAAAGCTATTCCACCCCCTGGAAAACAAATACTGAAAATGGTGCTGAAAATTACCTAGGAATACTGGCTGCAGTCCAGGAAAGACAGCAACCAAGTAACTTTCCATGTCTCTATCTAGACCTTCTATTTATTTAAAAAAATGCTTATCGAAAAGAACATATTTGCATAAGGTGGCACAGAGACTTGGCTGTCCAGGACAAACTAGGCAGATTTCAGAACAGAAATTATATGAACACTGCAGAAAGGACCTTGCTGGTAGCTCTAGCTCTTTGATTTCCTCTCCTGTGAAAGGGTATTGATTGCTGGGCAGGGGTGGCCCATGCCTGTAATCCCAGTGACTCAGGAGGCTGAGGCAGGAGGATCACAAGTTCAAAACCAGTCTTAACAACTTAGCAAGGCCCTGAGCAACTTAGTGAAACCCTTTCTCAAATTAAAAAACAAAAAGAGATGGGGTTATGGCACAGTGACCCTGGGTTCAATTCCTGGTAAGTAAACAAGTAAATAAATAAATTAATAAATAATACTGATTGTGCTTTCAGCTCTATGACGATAAGCAGCATGAGCACCATTTCTTTAGGAACATCTCTAGACTACAATGCTGCTGGCCTATAGACAGGAAGAGATGCTAGCGAACACTTATTGAACATTTACTCCGTGATAGCACTGTGCTAAGGAGTCTGTACACATTAACTTATTCTTCACAAGATCTCTTGGAGAGTGCAATTCTGTTATTTCTCTAATTTACAAACTGAACTTTAACAGGTATTTTCCCAAGGCTCTATCATGAATGAAGGAAAGAGCAGGTGGCTAAACCCAGGATAGTCCAACCCAGGAGCCCCGTTCTTAACTACTCTGACAGTTTTCTCAAAGCCCAGCTCCCAGAGCAGCAGCAGCAACAGCGCATTCACGTGGAGACTTACTTTAAAAGCAGATCCTCAGGCCCCACCCAGCCACATGGAATCAAGAACTCTGGGAATGGATCCCAGAACCCACAGTGCCACAAGCTGGCCAGGGGATTCTGATGGCTGCACAAATTTGAGAACCACTGCTTTAACTTCCACTCCCTCTCCATCTCCAAACCATGGGTTCATTCCATAGAGCCACGGGACTGTTGTTTTCCTTAGGGATTTAGAATCTGGAAAGCTTAACTGGTTTGTCATGAGCTTAGGGCCCCTGTCTCCAGGAAATATGATTCCACAAGCATCTTAAAGGAAAACCAGATTATCAGTAAATGTATTTTTACTTTACTAGATATTGCCAAATGCTCCCCAAAACAATTGTATAGATTACACTCTGACCAGAAATGGGCAAGTTCTCATTTCTCTACATTCTCATCATTGTTTCGCATTATCACAATTTTTTTTTTTTTGGTACCGGGGATTGAACCCAGGGTTACTTAACCACTGAGCCACTGAGTCACATCCACAATTCTTTTTAATTTTTATTTTGAGACAAGATCTTGCTGAGTTGCTGAGGCTGGCCTCAAACTTCTGATCCTCTTGCCTCAGCCTCCCCAGTTGCTAGGATTATAGGCATGCATCACCACACCTGGTTAAAATTCCAGTTTTTGCTAGTGTGAGGTTGTGACATTTTAATTTCCATTTTTTGGTTAAAGGCTTGTGTGGCTTCCTTCCTGCCTCAGTGAGAGATACACACACACACAGAGGCAAACCCACAGGAAGCAAACCCACACTCATCTTCCCACAGTGAGACAGTTGCCTACAAGCCCCTTAGTACCTCAGCATCGTACTTTTCATTGATGGCAGGCTCAGTGGTGACCAGCTTCATCCTGCTGGCAAACCGCAGTGAGGACAACTAAAAAACAGACCAGGCAGATAGATCAGATGGCTTCCCACCAAGCGAGACCCAAGAGAGTAGCCTTCTCAGACCCTGGTGCCTTTGCCTGGCTCTTCAGGGTAACTTGTCAACTGGTGTCAACAGGTGCTTGGGGGGTAGGGCAGGAGGTCAGTGTGAGAATGCCTGCTTAGCATGCACAAGGCCCTGGCTTCAATCCCCACTAGCAAAAAAAAAAAAAAAAAGATTAAAAAAAAAAAAGGGTCCCCAGTGGGATAGGGAATATAGTAGGGAGAGCAGGAAATTGACAGAGAACACATAGTGCAGCCTGGTCCTTAGCTTGTACATCGTGAGGATAGTACCCAGTGCAAAGCCAAAAATTCAACTCAGTAGAGCTTAAACTATGTATGTATGTGCGTGCATGTGTGTGCGTGTGCATGTGCGTGTGTGCGTGCATGTGTGTGTGCGTGTGTGTGTACTGACTGGCCTCAGTCTTTGGACAATTAATATTTGCAAAATAGGTAAAAGGAGATCACTAGGAATAGAAACTTTCTCCAAATCCCTACTAAGCCCACTCTAGGTTCCATCAGCATTGCTCTGGAGGGACAGCCAGCCAGGGGTCATTATGACTGGAGGCGCATGAGGTAGCCACATGAATAGGCATTTGGGAAATGGCTCAGATGCTATGTCCCACTGTACAATGTTAGATGAGGGGTGGTGTTACAATTTAAATACTGGGTCTCCCCCAAAATCTAATGTTTGAGACAATGCAAGAAAGTTTAGAAATGAAATAATTGGGTTATAACAGCCTTAACTCAATCAGTGAATTAATCTCTCGATAGGAATTAATTAACTGGTAACTGAAGGAGGTAGAGAGTGGCTGGAGGAGGTAGAGCATTAGGGGTGTGGCTTAGGGGTACATGTTTTGTCCCTGGAGAGTGAAGTCTCTCTCTCTCCTCACCCCATCTCTGTCCCTCTCTTCCACCATGATGTTCTGCCTCACCTCGTACCTCAAGGAATGGGACTGAGACCACTGGAACCATGAGCCCCAAAATAAACTTTTCCTCCTCTAAAATTATTCTTGTTAGATATTTTAGTCACAGCAGAAAAAAAAAAAAAAGCTGACTAAACCAGGTGGAGTGCTCCTTCTTAGCAGAGAGGAGCAGATGGCAGCATCAGGAAGCAGGTGCTGGGGTTCCAGCCTCATACTACGCTGGGCTGACTGTCACCGAAGGGGCCCTGGAAGGAGGACATATATCAGTGGTCCCTCAAGGAAGAACTAAAAGGGTTCTTCCTCGGCTGTCTGGTCTTGTGGTTAAGAACTCTGCCACTGACCACTGGGTGACCTTGGGTAGATGTCCTTCTTCCCTGTATAGAGAAGGGAGCCTGCCCTGTGGGACCCCGGCAGGCTTAGAAGTTAGGTGTACAATGTGCTCTGTACAGAGTGGGCTACTGTGACAGGTGGTGTTGCTTCTGCAGCCAAGTGTGGTCATGATGCCACTGCTGTGGTTACACATACAGTGTCACTGTACAAAACAACACAGTCCATGCCAGGAACATGTTTACAGTTTTAAAACATTTGGAGAAGAGAATTATTAATTTCCACAGCCTTTATGTATCTTTGTCCCAAACACCTGAGGTGCTCCTCTGGATCTGTGGACTCTCCTGGGCAGAGATCCTGACTGGTGGGGCACAAGGCCCTGCAGGTCCCAGAAGAGTGGCATTCTGTGCTGTGGCCATCTCAACTACTGGGGATAAGGGGGCGAGGGATCTTCCACTATCTCACAGGGCTTGTGGAACCCAGTAGCATGCATTGCCAGGCTCTACCACGCAGCCACATCCCCAGCCTGGAGAGCATCTTTCTTAACAAGGCAACCAGGAGACCCATTTCTTAGGGCTCCTCTTGGGGTTCCAGCATGCCTTGTTATGAGAAGAGACCAAGAGGTTCCTGCAGCCTTCCTCTGGGGATGCCTCCTGCACGTCAGCTGGAGCTTCTTGCCCCAGCCTCCCAAGTCCCAGGGCACTGGATTCGTACTCCCCCTGGAAGCTGAGACAGTCCCTAATGAACACAGCTGGGAGGCTCTGCAGGTGTCTATTGTCCCACAGTGTTCTGTTTCACCTAAGGGAATTCTCTAGATAACTGAAGTTTGCCTTAAACATCCACACATTTTATTTATTTATTTTATTTATTTACTATACTGAGGAATGAACTCAGGGGCACTCTACCAGTGAATTACACCCCTAGTCCCTTTTATTTTGAGACAGGATTTTGCTAAGTTGCCCAGGCTGGCCTTATACTTGCAATCCTCCTATATCAGCCTCCCTAATAACTGTAATTATAGATGTGAGTCACCGTGCTCAGCTAAATATCTACACTTGTAAGATAGAATATCTAGCGATAGCTTTCCAAACCTGTCTTATTTACAATGACAGGCTCTTCAGAGAGGACGAATTCCAGCCTGGATGGGTCCAATTGTGTGAACTCACCTGAGTCACTGTGTTGGTCCCTCATTTCTGCCTCTGGTTCTCATGAGCCTCTTCCCTCTCCAGGCTACCTGTGTCATGCCACTGGGTTAATGTTCCTGAGTTATACCTGTAGCCACAGCACTCCCCTACACAATCCCTGTGGAGAAGAGCCAGGTGCTTAGCCTGGCCACCACAACCCATCCAGTTTTGCGAATTTTCTTCCTTTCCTTCCTGAGCCCTCCCCCGCAGCAGCCAGATGTTTCTGGCTTGGGTCACATGTTCAGTCCCACTGTTACCTCTGCCAAGAACACTTCTGCTCATCCTACCACCATTCAACTCCAGCCAGCTCAGTGCCCATAGCTTCAGGAAAAAAATCCTCCTTTTCTTTTTCTCTGTGACCTCATCTGAGGGTCTCCTCCATCTTGGTCTTTCACATTACTAAGCACTATGCGTTCTCTCTCTTCCCGAATTGGGAACTCTGAAGCCCAAAGCCGGAGTGATATGACTCATCTCAGCACATGGCAGGTGGTTAATATCTATCTACTCAGACCAGCCTTAGAAACACAACCTGGGGGCCCTGTGGTGTTTTCAAGATGTTTAAATACATGTGCTCAAGAAGAACAAATAATCAACTGTCCTTTTCAACCCCAACTCAGGAGCAGCCCCCTAGGAGGCATGCTCATTGCCTCCACAAAGCTGGCTCTAGCCTTCCTTGGATAATCCCTCCTGCTGAGCCTGCCTCCCAGCTTGCCTTCTTCCTCAGCACAGGTTAGTGCTTCGTGTTTGGATGCTGACTTGTGACCCCCAAGCAATTCTGGCTCACACTCATCCCTAGGATCTGTGAAAATGACTACGGCTAGGGGGTGGAGCAGCGACTCAGCATTTATGGCGCTTGCCTGGCTTGCATGAGGACATGGGTTCAAACCCCAGCACCACGTGCACAACGAAGTGTAGAGCAACAAAAGCCACATGAAAAACTAAATAAAATGGCTTCTCTCTCGCGCTCACTCATTGTCCCTTTCTCTTAAAAAAAAAAAAAAATGTAGCTAGCAAACCAGCTGAGCCAATCAGGAGCCAGAATTACCTAGCCTGGGCACCCATGAGGAGGGATTCCAACCTGGTTTCTCTAGCTGTCTTTACATACCGTTTCTTCTAACTGGGCAGCTTCTCCATAGATGTTTGTCACAAGGACCATATTGCAGTTTCCTCCTGCAGAAAACAAGACACTGAAGTGCATGAATCATGTGGATTATCTGCCAAGAGACTTCCTTGGGGCTGGTGGGGTTCTGTTATGGACTACATGTTTGTATTCTCACAAAAAAAAATCATATGTTGATGCCCTAACCCTCAAAGTCTCACAACCAAGTACCCTGGGTGACAGTATCTGGAGGTAGGACCTTTGGGAGATAATTAGGTTTAGATAAGGTCATGAGGGTGGGCCACTATGAGATTATTGTCCTTATATGAAATATGTGTATTGCTATATGAGGATATAGCCAGAAGGCAGCCATCTGCAAGCCAGGAAGAGGAGCCTCCCTCAGGAACCGAATAGACAGGGAACTTGATCTTGGACTTCCAGCTTCCAAAACTGTTAGAAATATATTTGTTGTTATTTAAGTCATCCAGGGTGTGGTATTTTGTTTTTAGCAGCCCAAACTAAGAGCCTGAGAGGACAACCTAAGCCTGTATGATGCTGGGGAGTAAAGGGAAGTGAGAGGGAGGGAAAGAGGATACCAGATGTACCTAAAAGAGTAGCCAAGAGAGCTCAGTAGAGACAGCACTGTGGGTGGGGGTGGGAGGCAGGGTGGGATAGAGGTTGTGAGCCAGGGTTTTGCTCAGGGAAGCATTCAGCCAACGATCAGAAAACAGCAACCCTGTCCTTAGGCCCAAAGGGGACCATAGGGATGGTAAGACATAGGTCCCTGCTCTGCTCAAGAGACCACAAGGGGAAGGAAGAACATGATGGGAGAGGCACTCTCTCTGGGTCCTCCAGGCAATGAGGGATTGTGCCAGCTGCTTTAGGTACAAGGGGGGAAGAGAAGGCATTCCCAGCAAAGGCAAAGCTTAAGTAAAGGTTCTGAGGAGCGAGCAGTGACGGTGGTGTCCTGGATGCCAGAGGGTTTGATTCTGCTGTTTAGGTACATCTGAAGTCACTGTGAGAGGGCTGGGGAGCGATTCGATGATTCCCAGTGGCAGATGTGCCAGGCCTGGCCCTCCCTGGGACACAGACCCTCTTCTCTGGGCACCAATCACACCCTTACCTAGGGAATCCTTCAGGGCGTGAGTGAGTTTGCACTGTCGGAAAGGGATGTGATCCCGCTTCTGGTCCCCAAGGGCAATGATGGCCTGCTCCAGGAAGGACAGCGACTTGTTTATGTAGGTGGCTTCCTTCAAGACGCGACCCTCAGACTATAAGGCAAAGTCAGTTCTGCTTGAGAGGGAACTATACTAGTGTGGAGCATTTACTGAGGACCAGGCACCTTGCTAAGAATTTAGGATTCATTTAAGGTTCAGAAAAATCCCATGGAGGGGCTGGGAGCTGTGGCTCAGCAGTTATGGTGCTTGCCTGGCATGCACGAGAACACCAGTTAGAACCCCAGCTCCAAAATGTTTGAGCAACCAAAGTCACATGAAAAACTAAATCAATTCTTTCTCTCACACTGTCCTCTGTCTTAAAAAAATAAAATAAAATCCCATGGAGCAGAATTACCCATTTGTAGCAGCCATCCCACCTGTGCTAACTCCGCCTCTCTAGCAAGCACTTCACCTGGCTCAGGACTGTGCCCTCATATCCCTAAGAGGACACCCTATATGCCCAGGCACCACACCAGACACAGGGCCTATGGCTTGTTGAGAAGGAACCTCTTGCACCTCTCACTTACCCCAGACTTCCCCAGCCTCTCCGAGCCTGCCAGATCCACCAAGTTAATTTTGGAAGTGACATACTTTTCATCTGATAAGGTCCGGGAATGGGCCTACAAAACATCCAAACAGCAGTTAGTGACAGGGAGGAGAGAGCCAACCAGACAGTCCCCATGGGAATTGACTGCCCCTCCCAGGCTGATCAAAGAACTGCAGCTACCTCCATGTAGATGGTGAAAATGCAGTGTGACCTGGATGAGTTCTTGTTCATTGTGTGGGAGGCTATAATCCTGTTGGTCTCTCCCTAAAGAGGAAGGAAAATGTGTACAGTTTGAAAAATGAAAATAACAAGGCATAATAGCTACATAAGCGATCTCATATCACTGCAATTGGCTGGGACTTCCAGGAAAACTTCTTTTATAAACTAATAGAAAGGGAGAGAAATTGAAGTGTAGACCTACACTTTCACCTGCTGCTGGGGATGTACAAGTTGGTATTGCTTTCTGGAACAGGTGACAATAAGAACTAAAAGTCTTGAAATGTCCATGAATATCAAATTGGAGTCAACCTGCATATCCAACAATCAAAGAAAGACAGTGTAAGAGAGACAGAGAGGATCAATTTTATTTAGTTTTTCATGTGGCTTTCATTGCTCAGACACTTCATTGTGTACGTGGTTCTGGGGTACAAATTCACATCCCTACACATGTGAGGCAAGTGCAGAAACTGCTGAGCTACCGCTCCAGCCCCTCACTGTTCACTTTTTGTACAAATCTAGTGACACCAGCTCATTTCACCTTTATTTATCAGGCCCTTCCTTTTCAAGTGCCCTCTTCTCCTGGACTTTCTGGTTCTTATTCAGTAAAGTGCCTGAGAAAGTACCATTTCCTCCATGCAGAGTCCTCTGCTAACTGCCCCTGTCGTGCATCCATTAGGGTGCCTGTCACTCCAGGAATAGGGCTCACACTATGCTATGGTTGTTGCAGGTTTTTCCCACTCCCTTCTCCATCTGAGTGAATTTCTTTAGCTCTTGCATTTATCCTTTCTCAACCAGAGCTCAGCAAGGACCTGGTCCTGGAAGGCATCAAGGTTTGAACAAATTATTGCTATTAACAAAGTTCCCTGTTCTTTTCTAAATACAGTTGAGTGTTTCAGCAATACTAATCACGCTTCTGAGCAGCATCCTCTGAGACTTATAAGGCCCTGTAGTTGGTGCTCAGAGTGCCTGACTCTGATTCTAGTAACAACCTTTTGCGATAAGTAACTAGCAGCGTCTACACTTTAACAGATGAGCAAACTGGGACTAGGAGAGATTAATGATCTGCTCCAAACTAAACCTTTAAAGCGTTAAAAAAAAAAAAACCTGGATTTAAGCTCAGGGCCCCTAATTCCAAGTTCTACACTTGTTGTACTGCATCTCAGCCCAAAACATGATGAGGCTTCTATTTTCAGGGATATAATAGATTATTTAGAAACTCTCCTACTGCAAAATGCCTGAAGGTGATGGGAAGTTTCTGGCTTCCTTTTGAATGTATGCCTGAGACTACAAGAAAATAAATGAAATACCCAGAAGCCAGACTCAAAGCAGGAAACCAAGGACTATAAACAAGAACCAAGGTTCTTACTGTCTTGAGGGCACTTGTCCCCTCTGGAGGTGTCCCTGCTGTGCTAAGCTAGAAATCTGACAACTTATAAAGATGTCTTGTTTTCCTCTAGAGTCCTTTGCTCTTCACGTCCTAAGGGAGGCAGACCTGGAACCTCTTCTTTCCTTCCCCAGATCCTCCACCCTTGGCTCCCTACCTACCCAAGCCATCTGTTCCCAGTCAAAGGGTGATAAAATCTTTCCCTTCCGGAGCCAAATGTGTACATTCTGGGGTCAAGGTCTTCTCCTTTTCCAAGACAGAATTTTCTCACATTCCAAAATAAAATCAGACGGGTATAGCTCAGTGGTAGAGCAGATGCTTAGCATGAAGGAGGCACCTAGGGTTCAACCCCTAGCACAAGGTAAGGCACAAGGCACTGCACACCCCCACCCCGAGACAAAAACAAAACAATCTTCCCTTTGCCGCAACCTCCTGGTTTATTTTGTTTTTGCAGTGCATGGGGAACAAACCCATGGCTTTGCATATGGTAGGCAAGAGTTCTACTAGGGAGCTATAGCCCTACCCCAACCTCAATCTCTCTGAATATGCCCATGGTTTACTATGGTATAACACTCTGTTATTCTCAAATAAAAGTCATTTTTCTTTGAAGAATCTGATTAATTGACTCCTTTTTAGATTAACAAAGGGAATCAAAACATGAGAAATGAATAAAATTCTCCCATAAACAACTAGTACAATTGAAAAGAACAAAACAAAACTTTTCATTTTAAATAATATTTAAGTTTATCAAGAAATGTTTGGCTTTGGTGATGGGGACTTAGATCTTGCACGTACTAGACAAGTATACTTCACCACTGAGTTATGCCCCCAGCCCCTGTTAAACAAATTTTAAAAAAAGATTATAAAAAGTTTTTAAAAGCAGTTATGGAGCTTGCCTGGCATGTGTGAGGACGCAGGTTCAAACCCCAGCCCCACGTACACAGCAAAGTGTTAAGTGGCAGAGCAACAAAAGCCACATGAAAAACTAAATAAAATTGATTCTAACTGTCTCTTTTCCTTTCTCTCTCTCTCTCTCTCTCTCTCACTGTACCTCTCTGTTTAAAAAAAAAAATTCAAGGTTTATTTATACTGCTCCCAAATTTTTCAAATAACTGAAACTTCAAATTTGCTAACACCCACTGAAGTGATTCCACTGTGGATTTTAAGGCATCATTTTCTTGCAAATTTTTCCTGACATATCTTGAGATGGAATAGAACTTTTGGCAATGAAAAAAATATAGTAGCTGACTCTGAAGAGAAGATTAGATACTAATCAACTGAAGAGAGAATTAAGAAACTAGAAAGTAGGGGCTCTCTCTCTCTCTCTCTCTCTCTCTGTTCCTCTCTCTTAGAAAAAAAAGAAAAGGAACTAGAAAGTAAATCTGAAGGGATTACCAAGAAAGGATCACAGAGAGACAAAAGGATAAATAACAAGAAAAAGACATGGGGTCTGGGTGTGGTGGCACATGTCTGAAATAAAATAAAAAGGGCTGGGGATGTAGTTCGGAGGTAGAACTTACTCAGGACATGTGATGTCCTGGGTTGAACTTCCAGTATCACAAAAAAGGAAAAAAGAGAGAGAGATAGGGGAGAAGGTGAGAAGATGGAAGTGTACCAATCAGAATTCCAAAAGATAAGTGACACTATAAAGAATTATGGCTGTGATCTTTTTCTGGGATGTGAAAGACATGAATCCACAGCTTCATGAAGCGTATAAAATTGCAAGGACACTTTTTAAAAACCTGCACAGTACCTTCATCATAGAGAAACTGCTATAATGCCAAAGATGCAGAAAAGACCTAAATGTAGCCAGGGAGAAAAGAAATTGCTCCTAAAAGAATAGCTGGTAGACTAAAACCTGGCTTCTCAAGAGGACCTACAGAGTGGGTGCATGCCTGTAATCCCAGGAACATGGTAGGATGAGGCAGGAGGAGTCCAAGTTCCTAAGACAAGCCTCAGAAACTTCGTGAGACCTTAAGCAACTCAGTGAGACCCAGTCTCAAAATAAAAAATAAAAAGAATTATGCTTAGTGAAGTCTCCCAAGCTCAGAGACTTAAGGGCCGAATGGTTTCTCTCATCTGTTGATACTAGAATTTATGTTGAAGCAGTAGGACAGACAAAGCCTAACAAAGCCTCAAATTGAATGACTTTCAGTGCAACAGGGGCGAAAGCTCCCTAGGTAACTTGGAGGTGGTGGGAAGGGGATGGGGAGGGGGGAGGGTATATGAAGAACTCATAGGAGTCTGGTGATTGGGAAGATGGGGGAACCATCCCAGAAGCCGATGTTATTCCTACACTAGATACCCATTTAACACATGAGT
>PVKS010022564.1:0-33563 GCA_004027875.1 Aplodontia rufa | reverse complement strand
TACAGAAATGGAGAGTATCATGGACTTTGATTCCTCAGACAAGGGTCTCATATCCAGAATCTATAAAATACTCAAAAATGTCAGCTACAAAAACACCAACAGCCCAATTGATAAATGGGCCAAAGAGCTAAATAGAGACTTCTCACCAGAGGACATTGATCAAGCCAATGAATACATGAGAAAGTGCTCTAAATCATTAATAAGGTGATATCTTAATGTGGTTTTCATTTGCATTTCTCTAATTACTAAAGATTTAGAGCACTTTCTCATGTATTCATTGGCTTGATCAATATGTTGTGTTTTTAATCTCATTTGCTTTCAAAAGTTCGTGATTTCTGCTCTCATGTCCTCTTGGATCCATTCTTCATTTTAACTAGGGTGTTATCCAATCTTCATTTATGTGTGTGTTTTCTCTTATAATGTTTGCTGTGAATTGCTAAGATCATGGCATCCTGGTCTGATAGGATACATGGAATAATGTTTACCTTATTGTATTTGCTGAGATTTCCTTTATGAACTAGAATATGATCTATTTTGGAGAAGGATTTATGTGCTCTGATATGAAAGTATATTCAGTCAATTTGGGGTGGGATATTATAGGTATCTGTTATTATAGATATTATAGATGTCTGTTAAGTCTATTTGATTTATGGATTTATTTAGGCTGGAGATCTCTTTATTGTTATTTTGCTCTGAATATCTGTCTACTGGTGATAGAGAAGTATTAAAACATCCCAGTATTATCATATTGAGGTCCACAGTGGTTTATATCATGGAGTAATATATCCACATAGTTGGGAACATTGGTGTTGGGAGTGTGTATATTTACTATAGCTATACTTTTGTCTTCTATTGCACCCATTACTATAATGCCATGTCCTTCTTTTTTTCTTCTGCTTAGTTTATGCTTCAAATCTACTTTGTCAGGTATAAGTACTGCAACATCAGCTTGCTTTCTTGAGCCATGAACCTGGTAGGTTTTTATCCATCCTTTCACCCTCAATCTGTGAGTGTTGTTGGATGTAAAATGGGTCTTCTGTAAACAGTATAGTGTTGAATTTTTTTTTTTTTTAAGAGAGAGGGACAGTGAGAGAGACAGAGAAAGAGAGAAACAACTTTATTTAGTTTTTCACATGGCCTTAGTCGCTCCAACACTCAGTTGTGTACGTGGTGCTGGGGTTTGAACCCAGGTCCTAGTGCTTGCCAGGCAAGCGCCGAAACCGCTGAGCCACCGCTCCAGCCCCAGTGTTGAATTTTTTTGATCCAATATGCTAATCTCTGTGTTGTAATTGGTGCACTGATACCATTCACAATCAGTTTTAGGATAGTTATGTGGTTGTAGTTAATAGGCATCATGCTTTATTGGTAAGTTCTGTTCTGTACTGTGTTGTCTATTGATAATGTGGAATTTATTGACTTTTCCTATGTTTCTGGGTTTTGAGGATTGTTTGTTGATTCTTCTATCTGGAGTTTATATTTGAGGATTCTTTGTAAAGCTGATTTTCTGTTCATGAATGCTGCCACTTTGATCTTATGAAATCTTCATATTTCCCCAATGAATTTGAAGTTGAGTTTTGCTGGGTATAATATTTCTGGTTGCATGTTGTGATCATTCAGATATTGAAATATCTCCTACAAGGAGCTTTTTGCTTCTAGAGTCTAAGATAAAGAGTTAAAGGTAATCCTTATTGGTTTGACTCTGAGTGTGATTTAACTTTTCTGTTTTAGGTTTTGTTTTTTGTTTTTTTTTTTTAAAGAGAAAATCACTTTTATTTAGTTTTTCATGTGGCTTTTTTTGCTCCAACACTTCATTGTGTGTGTGATGCTGGACTTAGGGTTTTGTTCTTGTAGCTTTTAATATTCTTTCCTTGTTTCCCTATTATATATTTTGAATATTCTGTGTCTCAGTGACATTCTCATTTAATTAGGTCTATTGGGTGTCCTGTATGCTTCCTCGTTGAGCATTTCTGACTCTTTTCTGATATGGGAAAATTTTTCTCTAAATATTTCATTGAGAATTTTTTGTTAATTTTTATTTTTTCTAAGAGAATGAGCTATTGAGAGAGAAAGAGAATTAATTTCAATTAGTTTTTTCATGTGACCTTCGTTGCTCTGACACTTCACTGTGTATTTGGCACTAAGGTTTGAACACAGGTCCATGGGCATGCCAGGCAAGCACCATAACCACTGAGCTACCATTTCAGCTCTATTGAGAATGTTTTTATACCATTCATTTGCACTTATATTTCATCCCATATCCCAGTTACTCTTAGATTTTTTTCTCCTGATTTTATCCCAGATATTTTGAATATTCTGTTTATGTTTTGTGAGATTTTGTTTGTTTGTTGTTGTTTTGTTTGATTTTGTTTTGTCATCCATGCACTAAACTTTCTCAGGCTATCCTCATTGTCAGAAGCTCTTTCTTCAAGATCTGAGATCCTATTTTCTATAGAAATTAGTCTATTATTAAGTTCTTCCATCTTTCCTCTGATGTGATTGCCTGAGGTTTTAGCACTGTTACTTCCTTTTTCAGTATGTCCATTTCTTTAATAATAGAGTTTTTCAACTCTTGAGTTTTCTTTCTCACTAGTCCTTTTATAATATCTTTTTTTAGTTCATTGTTCCTTTTAATACTTATACCATTGATGATTTGTTGTAGGTTTTCATCCAGATCCTTCTTCATGGGCTCCTTGGTAAGGGAGTTGTGGTTTTGAGGTGAACCTTTTCTATTTTAATTCCTGGTCTTTTAAAAGATTCTCCTGGAACTTTGAATTGAAGTTCCTTTTGTGGAAGTGAGGCAAGTCTCCTTGCAGGTCAAAGTGTTGGATCTTCCTTGCAGGTCAATGTGTTGGCTTACACCCCAACACTCTGATATTTTCCATCTTCCAGAAAGCTGCTACTGTGTGGAGTCTTGTTTTGGGTCTAGGTTCCAGGTCTCAGATTTGGAACATGGTGGAGTTGTTAGGCAGCCTGATGTGTTACTGAAGCTACATGGAAATTATAAAAGAAAGTTATTACAGGTAACAGAAAAATATCTTTAAATTTAAGCAACTCCTTGAAAATGCAATTATAATTGCAGATGAATTAAGGAAATTATATATGAGCATTTCACATATCTAATTTTCAATGTTGTAGCATAAATAAATTGTTTAAATTGTCCAAACTCTTGAATTGCTTTTATTTATTTGAATTTGAAGTCATGTGATTCAAGCAGTTTTAAAGAGTGATTTTTAATTCAATGTCTTGAAATTTAATTGAAAATTGTTTTTTAAATTTTCATGCAAGATGAGTCAATTCTTGTTTACTACTTGTATGATTCACGACTTGTGACAAACCACATATTGTCATTTGTTAAGAATTAAGAACTGCCTCACATTATGAAAGAATAAAAAAATCTCAAATCCTATTCAACTAGTCAAAAATGTACAATATTCCCATTTTTTCTATTATCTGGATAAAGATGTATATCAGGGTTCAAGTAATTTGTTAGACAATAAATGTATATTAATAATTTAGTAGGTGAACTTGATATTTTGTATTCTTCCCCTTATGCATTTAAATAGGGAACAAGGGAGAATTACTTTATCCATGAAACTTTCCATCAGTCATCCTGAACCAGGTCATTGTGGGCTTAATTTCCAGCAGTTCATAGGAGTTGTCTGGCATCATATGCTGCCCAGATCCTTGAAGTCTTGGCAAGCACAGGACATTATAGAACCCCTACCAGAATGTGGAAACCACAGGACACATGGGAAAAAGTGAGCATATGCTCTAACTCTAGAAGAGGAAGGCTGACTCCTCTCAATTAATGTTAGAAAACCAAGAGGAGAAAACAGAGTTTTTTGAATCAAAATATCATCACTGTTAAAGAACACATATCCAAAATACTGTATTCCAATTTGAAAGCATTCCAGTTTCTATTATTTGTAGCAAACCACACTTAATTTAGTAGTAGATATCTCTATTTTGTCATTGTTATGGATTATTTAATTAGGAATTCAGAAAGATAAAGGAATCTGTATTTACTCCATAATGTGTGCCAACATCATGAAACTTGAATCATACAGAGCCATTTTTTTTCATATGTCTGAAAGCCGCTGTTTGCTAGCAGGTGGAAACTCAGCTTAGCTCTCAAACTTAACAACCATAGCCAGCCACTCTATGTGGCCTTTCTTGTTGGACTATTTTAATTTTCCTCACAGAATGGTGGCTGGGTTCAAAGACTATCCATCCAAAGAAAAATGTGGAACTAGATGAGTTTTATGACATAATCTCAAAATTCAAAAACATCAGTTTTCCATATTTACTTGACTAAAACAGTCAGAAAGGCATAGCCAGTTCAAAGAATAATACATTCATAGAAGCATCAACTGAAAGGAAAGTGCCAATTTTCTAGAAAAGATGTGCCTTGGGGAATACCATTTTGGTATCTTTGGAAAATGCAATACGCCACAGATAATTAGAAGCATTTTAAATATACAATTATACTCAAATGAGTGTAACACCATTCGAGTTGACTAGCACCATTTCTCCTTTTTAATAAAATTTAATTTGCTTGTACTGAGAAAACATATCATCACAAAAATGAGGAAGACTTAAAATACTTTAGAATACTTTGGAAAAGCAAAAGTGATAAAAAAAATTCTCCAAGTGTAATACACAATATATTCATCTCGTAATTGACTACCACTGAAATGAATCTAAAACCAATATTTCCCCAAGGCTAAGAGAATAATAGGACTCCCTTCCTTCCCTTTATTTTCTTTCCCCTTTCTTTTCGGTGTGTCTTTTTGAGCAAAGCAGAACAAGGGGAAATCTGTGCACCAGCCTTTGATTTTTGGAGGTGTAGTTTGAACTTCCAGAGGAACTATGGTTTTACAAGTAACAAAATTTTTTATCGTTGCATTTTTATTTTATGTTCATCTTTTTCTTAGCAATTACTGTCAGTATTGAACATTTGAAGAGATCAAGATAATCAGAAATTTGCTAGAGAAGTTTATTACATGGTAATATTTATTCTAGTGAATAAAATCTTGCTAAATAAATTTGTAAATAATGAAATGGTTGTACATTTCCTTCCATGTTGTTCAGCTTAAATCAGTAAGGTAGGAAGGCAGAGAATGTTTGTTCACATCAAAGGTTTTAGTACATGATAACAGAAAAGCAGAATTCCTAATATTTATGTAAGACTATAAACATCCTTAAATTTAATATAACTGGTTTTATTCATAGGCCACAACATTATTGTCATGTTATGGAGGTTTTGGTTAGCACACTTACCTTTCTAATTATAATTTAATCAAAATAAATTCTTGGACTTCTAAGGTTATTGTTCAGTCAATAATAAAATTCCTCATGACAGAATTTTTATTTTTGAAGTTGAAAAGAATCATTGAGGAATGAGTTGCAGATGATCTGTTCCAGTAAGCCAAATGAAGCAAAAAAAAAAAAAAAAAAAGTGATTATTTGAAGAAGGTGCTACTTTCACTTTGAAATAATTTGTACAGTTTATTCTACAATTTTATTATAAATATAACTTTTAATCTCTCTAGTACATATTATTTTTTAAAAGAGAGGGATAGTGAGAGACAGAGACAGAATCAACTTTTTATTTAGTTTTTTCATGTGGTTTTCGTTGCTCAGACACTTTGTTGTATATGTAGTGCTGGTATTTGAACCCGCGTACTCCCACATGCCAGGTAAACTCCATAACCACTGAGCCACTGCTCCAGGCCCATGTCCATGTTATTTTCAAACTCAGATTCATTCTCTTAGATGCAAACTGTCCTCCAATTTGTGTCCGTTGTTATTTATTAGTGAGATGATGGGAATTGATTTGTAGCTCTCATACTCTTGTTAAATATTTTAAATATAAGTACTGATTTTTCATGAGGAAGACAATTGTTATTTATAAAATATGCTATACCCTGATCCAAAGTAAGTCCACAATTAATTTTACCTTATTTCAAAATATCCTTTGGAATCATGAGAGAAATTTAACAATACATTCTGAATTTATGTATCATTCCATCTGATGAAATTTTTTCTAAATAGGAAAATATTTTCACACTTTGAATCCCACAAATTCTTGTAAAGTACACAGTCACACACACACACAATTTCATCTTTGTTATTTTTTAATTTAATTTTCTGTATATCTTTTTGAGCCAAAAGGGGGGTGAATCTATGTACCAATCTTTGATTATGAAGTTATAGTCATATATCATTCCACATGTTAAGGATCTATGTATTTGTGTGAATATTTTTGTGAATATATATGGAAATGGATATATATATATATATATAATGTGAATAACAAGTCATTCATCTGTATCAACATTTCATTATTATTCAGCAAAGACAAAGAGGATACACAAAATTATTGGAAAAATTAAATAATAGATTTAATTAAAAATGTACTGAAAAAATAACTTTATAGAAAGTAGTGTTTATAATGCAGTACACAGTTATTTCAATAGTCACAGCTAAGGCAAATATTTATTCACAACATTTAAATCATCATCATAAAATATGTAGTTTAAACCAATGTAGTCTTGTTGTCATCATGGTAACATGAAGCCAGCTGCTCACTTGAACATAAGATCAATAACGATATGGAAGATATTCTCAGTTTCTCATACAGTTTTATTTTCCTGCACTGTTGCAGCCCATGATTGAATCTCTTTTCAACACTGAGTCATTTGGATGTCATCTCTATTAATGTGTTGGGGTCTGACCTTTGCTTTATCAGCTGCCCTGGATCTTGTTGCTGTTTGCATCAGCTCCTTCGGGAGGGGCTGCTAGGTTGTGGGTTGTTAAGCTTGAAAAACAGGGTGTGGACAAGGACTTCAGACGCAGGCTTCAGACGTTTCGCATTGGTATCACCTGCCAATTATTCTAGATCCTTCAAAAGGTGCACGTAGAGGCTTATCAGTCAAACATGTGCCTCCGAAATCCAGGTGTGGCAATGAAGGAGCTAATGTAGAGAGGCCTGGAGGGGGCGGGGTGAAGGCCCTTAAAGAAGAGGCTCCAGCCAGCAGTCGGGGGCTCTTCCTTTGGGCGAGAGCTCTCCCACTTTGCTGCTGGACGTGGTGTCCCTGCTCCTTTGAAGGATGAGCTCTTGCCAGGTCCGAACCTGCCTATGCCTCGATCCTGAACTTCCCAGCTTCCAGAACTGTGAGAAATTGCTGTCCATGTTTGTTCTGGAGTGCAGTCTTGCAGCGTTGCCTTGACTTGTTTGTGATCACCCAATGTTAGGCATTTTTTTGTAGCAGCACAAATGGACGAATAGACTCAGACATTTGTGTTGCCTTGAAAGAGAGATGTAAAGCATGGATATATAAAAAGAGAAGTAAAGCTTGGATAAAGAAAGACCGTTTCGGGTCTCCGGCCTGTGGTTTTTCTCATCCCCATCCCGTCCCTCAGGTCAGAACCCAGGTGGACCGGGACATTAATGTATTGTTTTATGACCAACTTTACTTCTTTATACCTCATTGTGCTACCCAGTCAGCCGTGTCAGCCAGGCTCATGCCTTATGCTGTAAAGCTTAAGAGCAGTATTTTCCTCTTAAGATTCTCTGCTTCTTGATAAGGTGGTCCTTCTCAGGAAGAAAGCATATATAAAACAAATGAACCACATGAGAATATTATAATAATAATTACAGCTACAAAATATATGAACTTTTAGGATGTTGAGGGTCAATACAAGGAAAGGGATATTGGAGTTGATGAGATCCATTACTCCTCACTGAGATTAAAATTTAGTATTCGTTCTATAATACGTCTTGACTATCAGAGTTCTCCAGCCCTGCAGAGATATTGTTTTTCTTATTATTCATAGCTATTCTAACAGATGTTAAGTAATGTCTCATCCTGGTTTTAACTTGAATGTCCTTAATAAATAATGGCATCCAATTTTTAATTTTTTTATTACAATAAAATCGCATAGTTCTTCATACATTTTGGAAATCAACCCTCATCAGGCATACAGTGTGCAAATGATGCTCCTCTTTTGTAATTGAAATTTTCACTGTGTTGAATGCTACTTTGCTGCACTAAGCTCTGTTAATTTGATATATTCTGACTTGACCATTTCAGCAGTTACTGATTATGCATTTAGGGTCATGTCAAATAAATTTTTACCAAGATGAAACTTATGAATGTTTCCCTTATGTGTCCTTCTAGAAGCTTTATATTTTTATGTCATATGTGTGAATCTATCAATTTCCAGCCAATTTTTGTATTGATACAATGAGAGATAAGCTCAAATTTTATTCCTTTATTATTTAATTTCTTACAGCCAAATATCCCTGATACAGTGATTCTGTTACTTGAATATTCTTAGGATAATACCTGTACTTTGTAAGATAGGTTAAGAATGCATGTTACTAATTGATCCATTACTATATCCCCAAAGAAACACTCATTAATTATCTCTTTTCACTAATACAAATTGCACATGCACTAAATTAGCTCACTAGTATCATTGATTTCACTTGGAATAAATGTGTTTTTTTCTGTTTGTATGACCACACATATTGTGAGCTAAATTCACTCTTACTTCTTTCATAATACTAATCTTTTCATTTATAATACTAATCAGATAGTGCATGGTAGTGTATACCTGTAATTCCAGAAAAATATGAATTAAATTCACATTAGAGTCTGAAGCACTAATTCTGCCTGAAAATATGTATATCAGCACCAACCATGTAGTAGTAGTTATTATTTCAATATTTAAGCTATATAACAGTTAATATTGCATATTAACTCTTCATCTTCAAAGAATTCATGCCATTAACATCTACTATCATATTTTTCATGCCTCCCCAGGTTACCCTCATATTTTTATATTTAGATGGTGATGGCATATTGACCTCTGAAACTTGAAGATTCTTTATACACTTAACAAACATTTCTTTAGTCTAAGAAGTATTGATGAATAAGTTACTATATTATCCATTTATTGTAGTTGTAATGACTACAGATTTTTGATTATTTTCCTCAAGAATTATATCTTTTTACCTTGTTAGTGGTGTTCTCAACTTCCCATGTGTCATTTAACTTTCTCCAAGATGGAATAAATCTTCCACAAACTCCAATCAACTCAATGGATTCCAATTATTGCTACTCATTAGTATACACTACCTTAATGCTTTATATTAGAGCAGAAGGAGAGAATTTGTAATAAAAATGATTTAAAAGGCAATATCATACCCTGTAGTTCACAATTTACTTTTGCATTGTACTTCTATTTAATCTCTGTTATTATTTGGATCTGGAAAGTTTCATAAAGCTTATAAGCTTATGTACTTAAAGGTTTGATCTCAAAGGTGAAGTTATCAGGAAATAATTGGATTATGAGAGGTCTAACCTATCAGTATATTAATTGATTCAATAGATTAACAATTTGAATGAACTATGGAGAGGTGATAGAAATATGTAAGTGCTGCAAGGTTAGAAGAAGCAGATCAGTGGGGGCATACCCATGGGACTACATCTCATCCATGGCCCTTTTTCACTTATGTTTGATGTATTTCTTTCTCCTTCTCCCTTCTCTTTTCTTCTTCTCACCTCTTCTCTTCTTTCCTATCCTCTTCTCATCTCTTATCATCTCTTCTCTTTCTCTCCTTACTGGTTACCACAATCTTTCCTTTGCCAGACCCTTCCACCATGATGCTTTTCCTCACGTCAAGCCCACAAAAGTGAGATCAGCTGACCATGGACTAAAACATCTGAAGCTCTGTCCCTTTTCTCCTCCAAGTTGTTTGTATATTTTGGTCACAGTGATGATAAGCTAAGGCATATAATCTCCATAGCAATAACAATTACTATTCATCTTATTTTTTTAATTGAGAAATTTATTTTTTGAACAACCATACAAGTTTTTAACAAAATAATATAATATGTATATAGATTCTGAAGATTAGATTTACCTCCAAGAGTGCCCCCCCAATTACCCTCCCTTCCTCTTCCCACAATATTTCTAAAAATGCATTAGGTTGTATAACATTACATCTTATCTGGATTTAACACATGATAATAGACCACCGTTCTCAGTGACCAGGGTCTAGCTCCAGTCTACACAGATAAGTGAAGACATTTGACCCTTGGTTCTCTGGGTTAGGCTGATTTCACTCACATAATTTCTTCCATAGCCATCCATTTACCTTCAAAGGCTGCAATATCATTGTTTCTAATTACTGTGTAAAATTGCAAGGTATATATGTACCACAGTTTTTGGATCCATTCATCCAGTGAGGGACATCAGGGTTGTTTCCATTATTTAGCAATTGTAAATTGTGCTTTATAAACATAGATATTGCTGTGTCACTATAATGTGCTGATTCTCCTGGAAAAATACCCAGGAGAGGAATAGTAGGATCGTATGGTGGGCTCATCCCTAGTTTTTTGAAGACTGTCATTTTTTTAAAAGCAAAATTCAAAATAACCACTTATTTTAAGAATTTTATTTCATTCCCGGGCTATATAAATCTGTCCAATATATTAGCTTACTTGGATTCCTTTGAATCTAATATCACTTATTTAGCTTAATCTTTATGTCCAAGATAGTTAAATCTGAACAATTGTTTCTTTATCGTGTTTTAATTGAATAACTATTTTTCATAATCTTTGTCAATATGAAAATTTAACTAGGTTAAATTCCAATCCAAGTATTTAAGACACATAACATTGGAAGTAATTAAAAGATAACTCAGGTTAATTCAGAAACCAAACCAATGAAGTCTGTAACTTAATAATGTGTCTAGTTTTAAATCTAGCTAAGATGTAATTATTTGAAGATTTTACAACACAAGATCCTGTCAAATTCCTCAATGTTCACATAATCTTGTGAATAATAAGGTCATAAAATAGTCTAACATTAGTATAAATTTGTATTGTAAAAAGTATAGTAAAAACCCCAATTGGAGTTTAGAAATCAACAGATTTGTGTAGTACCAAGGTGGTCTTGTTAATAGAAATGGTCTTGTAAATTTCCCATGAGAGATCACTCATTACTTTGAAGACTTTGATAAAGCAGATGCTACATTATTTCCTCTAGTTTCTCTCATTTATCCTTCACTTGCCAATATACATGAAAAATACTATTTTCTGGGTCAATGTTCCTGCCTACTGCTCATCTTGTGCTCTCAGCTCCTGAATCTTAGAACGTGTGTGTGTCTGTATTGCATGAGAATTATGACATAGTTAATTTTTGAATAGTAATTTTCTCTGAGCAATTATTTGGTAAATAATCAACTACATTATGTAAACCTGCTTATATTTGCAAACAAAATAGCTATATTTTGCAATCTTATCTGAGGCACCTCAACACACTAAGTTTATTTTTGTTTGAATATTATTAGTTGCAGTTTTGTCTCTTCTTTCATTGTGTTAAAGATATTTACTGTGTTTATTATATCATGGATGTCTTCCCAAAAGATAAAAATAAATCTATCCATTAAAGGTTTTGTATTTACTAGACAAGTTTCAGAGGGTAGTGATCTTTGTTATCAATAAACATAAGAGTAAATAGCAATTCATCATTTTCCAAAATATAAATTTAATGAAATACTAATTACATGTATTAAATTACTTATTAGCATTAATATCAATACTGTGATTTTGCTATATTTTGGAAAGAAATAGCAGATTGGAAATCAAATCCTTCATCTAAAATTACTTTCAATTATGGAATTAAAGTCATACCACAAATCAAGACATCTCATTACTAGAAGCTGCTAAAACTAATTTCTAAATACCAGGAGTTCCAGCAAGAAGGAGGAGTCAGGAGGCATCTCAATTCCTGACCTGAAATTATACTATAGGGCTACGTAACAAAAACAGCATAGTATTGGTACCAAAACAGAACGGAAGAACAATGGAATAGAATAGAGAATTATGAGACGAACCCTCATACCTTTAACAATCTGATACTTGATAAAGGGGGCAAAAGCATGGTGTGGAAGAATAATAGCCTGTTTAACAAATGGTGTTTGACAAATTGTAAAGCCATGTGTAGACAACTGAAACTGGATCCTTACCTTTTACCCTGCACAAAAATTAAATCAAAATGGTTCAAGGATCTGAATATTAAACCAGCAACTCTACAATTGTTTGAAAAAGAAGTAGGATCGACATTACGTGACATAAGGGTCGGCACAGCCTTTCTTAACAGGACTCCCATGGCGCAAGCGGTAAAATCAAGAATAAATGCATTGGATGCAATTAAACTAAAAAGCTTTTGCACAGCTAAGGATTTAATCAAGAGTCTCAAGAGAGAACCTACAGAATGGGAGAAAATTTTTGCCTGCTACACCTTGGACAGAGGGCTAATATCCAGAATATACAAAGAACTCAAAAACTTAAATACCAAAACCATAAATAATCCAATTAATAAATGGGCTATGGAACTAAAAAGAAGTTTCTCAATGGAGGAAGTCCAAAAAGCCTATAAACATATGAGAAAATGCTCTACATCACTAGCAATAAGAGAAATGCAAACCAAAACTTCATTGAGAATTCACTTCACTCCGGTCAGAGTGGCAAAAATGAAGAATACAATGACAGATGTTGGAGGGGCTGTGGGAAAAGAGGAGCACTGTTACATTGGTGGTGGGACTGTGAATTGGTACAGCCACTCTGGAAAGCAGTGTGGAGACTCTTCAAAAAATTACGGCTGGATCTGCCTTTTGACCCAGCTATCCCACTCCTGGGTATCTTCCCAAAAGAGCTAGAATTGGCTTACTGTAGAGATACAGCTTCATCAGTGTTTATAGCAGCTCAATTTACTATAGCTAAATAATGGAACCAACCCAGATGCCCCTCACTTGATGAATGGATCCAAAAACTGTGGTACATATATACAATGGAGTACTACTCAGCTGTTAGAGAAAATGATATTATGGCATTTGCAGCCAAATGGATGGAGATGGAAAACACTTTGCTAAGTGAAGTATCCCAAACTCAGAGACTCAAGGGTCAAATGTTTTCTCTCATTTGTGGATGCTAGAATATAAGTAGAATCAGTACATTAGATGGCTAACCTAACAATTGCCTCATCATATATGAATTCTTACATGATCATGGAGAACTATGCTAAGATTCCTGGGAGATGTAGGGAGGGGGGAAGGGAGGAGGGAAGGGAATAGGAAAGACATCAAGGTGACCAGAGGGAGGTAGTAGTGGGGAATCTAACCTGAGGGGAACCTCTGACTTCCACAAGAAGTCCAATTAACTTGGGTCTTAAGTAAAGTGAAACATGGAACCATGGGGAACCCAAAGCGGGCAAACCATGGTCTGGCTCCAATATTGACTAGCTTTGTCATTACACTTTTGTTCCTGATTGTTTGACGATGAACCCCTCCAAGTTGTAAGACCATGTTTATCGAATAAAAATTAAAAATATGTATATATACCAGGAATTCCATATTCCTATACTTGATACTCTTGATCCAAATAATTTAAAAAATTGTCCGTATATCATTTCAGTTTTATAGTACACTATTTATTCATTTATTTCACATTCATGTTTGTTTTATCAATGCAAAATTTTTATAACACTGCATTGACTTGTTAAATGATTTGTATATTAATCACATGAACAGTTCTCTTAATGTTATACATTTAAAAACTAGATTATTTTTCAATTTTTCTTGTCAGTGACAGAACATGTACCTTTAAGGATGAAAATGTACATTAAAACCATGCCTCTGCTGCTTATCCATCATGAAGTTACATTTAAGTGTTCATCTTTGTGAAGCTTCATGTTTCATCTCCAAAATGATGAAAAGAGGGAATAAATTTTGGAAATACTGAGAACTCTAAAAATGATAATACCAAATGAGTATCATGTCCTGTCATAATATGATTTATTTAATAATTATCTAAATTAATAATGTAGGATAAATAAATAAAGTGGCCTTAAAGATTATACCTTTATAATATTAAATTATTTGACCTGAATAAAGAATATTTATTTTAATAAACTTTATAAGTAATGGTTTTTAATATGAATGACAGATAATTTTATCTGTGTTCTTATAGTCAATATACAATCATGTTAATCTTGTGAGTGGCTGTTTGGGGGAAATCAAAATAACTGCAAGGAACATATACACTCCTTGGAGCAAAATCTCATCCCTACTACAATCAATCTATGCTTCCTCACTAGGTCTTCAGGGTGCCACTTTTTGTAATATGTTCAGAATTAATAATTATAATCTATAAGAAGATCTATCTGATAAGACTACCCAGAACCTCACAGGAAGCAGAATTTCCACTGATATATTTTTAGAATATAAATTTGTTCATTCTTAAATGCCACCAATGGCTAAACATGTTCTTAGAATAAATCCCAAGCATTTGATTTGCCTGATTATTAATATCTCTAGCACAGCAGAGGCTTCTGCTTCCACCCACTGCATTTCTCAACATGATTCATCCTTCCTGGGCTTTGCCTGTCCTTTCATCTTCTTTTGTCTCTCTTAGGGCACTCACTAACAAAGTCTGCTTTACAAGAATGTCTTCTTTTATCTTCTTAACTTCTCTGCTGAAATGCATTTTCCCATGCAAGCAACACTGTTCTCGCATTGAAGATGGGGAACCACTCACAAATTTTCTCATAGGACTTTATAATTTTTCCTATTATTTGTATAATTATTTAAATAATCCTCATACTTATACTTGCATGTTTAACTATGTGTTCAGTCATAGTGAGGAACTTTTCTCCCACATGCAGCAATTTTCACAGAATACAATCACAGTAAATATTTGTGGAATGAATAAGTCTCAATGAGGCCACACAAATTTTCCACTTGTGTGTTTGTTACCTTGTTCATTTGGTTTGTTTCATTTCAGTTTTCTATTTAAAATAGAAAATTATTATATTGAAGCACTGAATAAACTTGATACAGTGATCATTGAAGATGTCCTTCTAGCTTCCTATTCTGCCCAAAAGATTGAAATTCAATCTTTTGTTGTACGTATTTCAAAAATTCAAAGTTTCGTTGTGTGTATTTTATATTCTCACATTTTATTTCTATGTTTCAATTTTCTATGAGCTTAGGGAAAACAAAATGATTAATAATAATAATTTGGATACAATAATTGTCAATTAGATTTATTTTATCAGTTAATCTTCAGAGACACATATATTGAATTGATCATTCTGTTTTTCACAGTCTCCCTAAGATATTTTTGAATTATGTAGAATTAGAGTCTTGTGTAAAGTTTCTCTATTTTCATAGTACTCTGTCCTTCAATTTCTGAATAAAATCATCTACTTCACTATGATAATTAATGCCCTGATTATTTTCCTCAGAGACTGGAGTCCGCTTGAGGACAAGAAATAGAGGACTTTTATTTCATCATGTTAAAACTGTACTCATTGTTTTAGTAACTAAATAAGGTTTTGGAAGCACAAATGGCACAAGTTAGATAAAAAGGTGATTTTAAAAATATATATAATTGTTAGAATACATTACAGAGATCAAAGAAAACATTACAGTTGTAAACTCTGATAAATGTGAGTGGAAACAAATTGCAAAAATCTGGAAGCCATTTGGCAGAAGCCCAGAAAAATATTGAGGCACACACAGTTGCTTTAATGATGAGAGATAGTGTAAAATCTTACCATGGATGGAGTCTCTCTCAAAACTCCACTTTGCATTTATCAATACATTGTAAAGATACTCATGGAAAGTTCCCACCAATCCAGACCACTGGCCATGAATCAGCCTCTGCTTGACAGTGTACAATCACTGCAGGCTAAGGAATAAAGGACAATAAACCTTGGGTTCTAAGTCAAATGCTCTTTTCCATGATTCTGACACAAGTTATGTAGAGGGACATGAACTTGTCCAGGATAAGTTTTCCCAATTGTTTTCTAGGTGGAATTTTAGAATAGAAAACTAACATAAAGGTAAAGCAAGAAATTAAAAATCTTTAAAACAGAGTTTGGAAAAACAGTATCAATGACAAGCAGAACATATTATTATATACACAGAATATATTTAATATATATTTAAATGTTATGCAGGTTCACATTAAGGCAACAGCAGAAACAACTAAGAGCTAAGGTACAGCTTAGTGGTAGAGTCTCACCTAGCTAGCATACATGTGGCCCTAGATTCAACCCAGAGTAGTCTAAATAAATAAATGAATCACAACAATAAAAATGAATGGAAAAAAACTAAAAGAAAAGGTATTCTCACAATACATATAGTGAAAATCTTTCTACTCACAAGATTGCATGGTACCAACTTCTCTGCTGTAAAAGGAAAGAAGGACAGAGGCTGGTGGACTTTAGAAAACAAAGCTCTGAAGATGGTCAACAAGCAAATGTTAAAAAGCAGATGGAAATATTTACCTTCTCCAGTTTAAATACATTCATGATACTCACAGGAAGAAGGAGAGAAGGAGTTAGATTAGAATTTTTCAAATTGACCAATAGGTGCTTCTTTCTATGGAGAAGGAGAGAGAAGGTCCAGAACAGAACTGGTTTAAGCAACAGCACTAAAAAATGTAAAGACAAGCAACAGGATTTTGAAAGCTACTCAAACTGAAGGTATTTGTAGAGATGTTTTGGGAAGGGGAGGGAGGAATAAGGGTGGGTAATTGGGGTGGCCCTTGAGGATAAATCTAATTTTCAGAATATATATATATATATATATATATATATATATATATATATAATACTATTTTGTTAGAAACTTGTTTGATTGTTCCACAAATAAATTTCTTAATTAAAAAAACAAGGAAGGTCTTTGAAATTAAAAATATTTCCTGAACTTTGACTAAGCTTTAGACTTAGAAAAGATGAATAGTAAGTAGAAATAAGGACATTAAAGTATCCGATTAAAAAATACCACAAAGAAGAAAAGGGGAAGTAAAGAAAAAAAAGTATGCCCGAACTATGCGTTTGAGAATCATAAGATAATGTACACATTCAAAATGACCTGTGGGGTGTGGCAAGACATGCCTGTAATCGTTTGAGAATCATAAGATAATGTACACATTCAAAATGACCTGTGGGGTGTGGCAAGACATGCCTGTAATCCCAGCGACTCAGGAGGCTGAGGCAGGAGGATCACAAATTCAAAGCCAGGCTCAGCAATTTAATGAAGCCCTAGGCAATTTAGCAAGACCCTGTTTCAAAATAAAAAATAAAAACAGCCTGGGGATGTAGCTCAGTAGTTAAGAAACTCTGGGTTAACTTCCCAGTACCAAAAAAAAAAAAAAAAAAAAAGAGAGAGAGAGAGAGAGAAATGCTAAGTACCATGAAAAATTTAAATCAACTGTTGACTTGTTTTTGGTAGCAATTATAGGAGAACTTGGTGCTTATAATTTTAATCAGATGATGAGTGCAAGATTATTAATGCAGTGCATTTAAAAGGGAATGCAGGGAGAAAAATTGGAGAACCACATGTGGACAGATGCTTTCATGTTCCTTGATTTAATATTCTACAAAGAAGTGATTATTTTTCAAACAGAAAATGTAAAAATAAATTCAGGGTTTACACTTGTATCTACCCAGATATAACTTATATTTAGCATATTCAATTTTGTGCAGGATGAGTAGAATAGGTCATACTTTAAGTAAAGAAGGATTGTTGTTATAAACAGATGGCTATGTGTCCTTCCTGATTAAAGGGTCACCATAGAAATCAGGAAAGAGTGAGGGTTGCTTAGCAACTGGAAACATTAATGAAGAGATTTCCAAACTGTAGAAAAAAGTCCTTGGAAGAGCTTTCAAACTTTTAAATGTACACAAGATTTGTTTATGAAACATGCTAAGTACATAATCACAAATATGGAAGGCAAGTTGCTTCATGAGGGAAAATATAAAATAAATAACATTTTGGACATTTTCTCTAAATAATAATTATGAATTAATAATACAAATTACAGACAAAATATGTTGAATTATTAAAACTGCTAATGATTTATCTTGAGATGTAATTCAAAGAAAAGCCACAATAATTGTAAGATCCATTATTATCATATGTTGTATTACAACCTGTTATTTTAGGTAGGACCAGGGATTTATCTAGTTCAGTTGTTGATCTGTCCAATATTTACTAATGCTCATGATGCAGTCATTCAAAACATTTCAGGAAGTAATCACTCAAGCTAAAGTAGTCACTGCAATTAAAAGCTGTCAGCATCTATGATAACTGAAAATATATCTTCCTACTGAAAATGTCTTTCTTATTAGCATTTTCATATATATATTTTAAGTTAGTCTTGAAAACAAAAGTTCATAGTAGACTGGTTTAGGAATTCATTTGAGAAAAGAGAGCCAAACTGCATCTCTAACGCAGGTGTTTTAACTATTTCTGTATATTTGTGTTTTATGTGTTCCTGAAATTAAATAAAAATTTTAATGGAGAGTTCATGTCAAATTTGATACAAGAATATATCTATGTACTTTATTATTTAAATATCTCTGTATTCAAGTGCCTCTCTGTGTTTTTTCATTGGTTTTATAATGATGCTATAACCTTCACCATCATCATCACTACATCATAAGAGTTATCCCTGAATGATATAGGTACTTTTGTAAACACCAACCTTTGACTAGGAACAAATAATAACACATCATATTGCTATTCTTTACAAAATATCTTCAAGTTAGTATCTCTAACTTAAGATGAAGCAATGGGGACTAAGAAGTTTGAACCAATGCAGAATATACAGTAAGCTACTATTCCTAAATTTGGTTTGTAGATCTGAATTTTATGGGTTGAAAACCCACCTCCCATCTCCATGATGTTCAGTGCAAGTTATATCACTGTACCACCCAGTTTTATTTTAAAATATACCTAAGTACTCATTCTTCAGGTATTTTATGGCTTAATGTGCACATATAACAAAAATAAAAGGATTATGAGAATGAAAGGAATTATTATAATAAAGTTATCAATAATTTATGCATGCACATTGACATCTAGAAAGGAGGGGATTATACAAAACAAGTTCACAGGTTTATTCCAAAATTCTGCCTACCTTAGCACCCAAGATTCTGACATTATAGAATACTCTCTTAAACATTACAGGATATAAATTTCACAAATTTCTTTCTATTTCTTTTCTTAGTTGAGTAAAAATAAATTCTTTCATAAAATAAACATATAATTATGTACTGCACTGGGTATAAACAATGAAAATACTTTATTGTTCCTCAATTTTATCTTCTCAATAAAATGCATTTTTCATTATTAGAGAAATTAATTTACTATCATCTCTCTATTTTTTTCCAAATTATTATCATATATTTCAAATAATTATCAAAATAAATATTTGTAATAGTGAAATATAAACTCTTAAATTAGTAACACTGAATATAGGTGTGTGAAAAATTCATCATTTTTCGTTATAATGCAATGTGTTCACGAGATGGTAGAATAATTCCAGTACTACATAATTTGTCAAGAAATTGTAGAAATAAGTAAATTTGTATTAATTTCAGGAATTAATAAATAAATGAATTCAAATAATCATTATTAAACAGTTTATGCCAAATTAATTTGCTATTAAAATTTGCAACTTCAAATATATCTCTTACTAATTTCTTCTTCTTAGTTTGACTAGTTTTTTATTGTATTATTTTGATATCCCATTGCAATAAATAAAATCTAATTTTTATAAGTTTAATTGTCAATAAAAAATCATACACATTATTTCCAAGTGTCATGGAAAAACCAAAGGTAAGTATAGGGATCTGTAATAATAATCAATGTAAATTTTCTACTATTTACCTTGTTTTAAAGTCTTATATTTTACTATTACTTAAAAATTTGCCCACTATAATTACATGATGTAAAGAAAACACATCATAACACAGATAAGATATATAATTTGCAAGTATTTACTCTTCCAGTTCATCGTTTTACTTTGTTTTTTTTTCCCCTTAGGCTACACAAAAGCTTTTGAGTTTTTTTTTTTTTTTGTAGTTCTATTTGTCAATTTATGTGTTTTTATGGTCACATCAAAAAAGTTATAGTCCAGACCAATGTCTGATAAGGGATTAATATTAGAATATGCAGGGAATTCAAATTTCTCAATAGCAATAAAGCAAATAGCCAGGCCAAAAAACAGGCAAAAGAAAAAAAAAGATGAATTGATATTTCTTAAAAGAAGACAAAGAAATGGACAACAGATATATGAAAAAAGCAATGCTCAACAATACTAAGCATCAGGGAAATACAAATGAAAACCATGATAACCCTCAACGTGTGTTAGAGTGACTACTACAAAGAATACAATAAGTGAAAAATGTTGGTGAAGAGACAAACACTTACCCATTGTAGATGGGAATTCAAATTGATACAACTACTATAGAAAACAGTAGAGAACATTATAGAAAATAATTCTTCCAAAATTTAAGGATATATTTATGCTATGATATAGCAATCCCACTGCTGGCGACGTATCCATAGGATGTAACACTAGTATTCGAACAGGTATCTATACTTTCACATTTATTGCAGCATTATTCACAGTAACCAAGAACTCTAATAAACCCAAGGGTTTACCAATGATGAATAGATAAAGAAAATATGGTGCACACAATAGTGCATTATTCAGCCTTAAATAGATGGAAATGCTGTTATTTGCAACCACGTGGACAAGGGACATATTTTGTAAAACAAACCAAGCACAGAAAGAAAAGTACCATGTGGTCTCACTTATTTGTGGAATCTGAGAAACTTGTAGAAGCGGAGCTTAAAGTGGTGGTTACCAGGGGTTAGGAGATATAGAACATGGAGTGAGAAAAATAAAGTTTTAAAGCATTCAGTTGTATGAGATAAACAAGTTCTGAAGATCTAAATACACTCTTGTGATTATAGTTAATTTTTCTCTGTTATATGTTTTAACTTTCTTAGAGTATAGACCTTAAATATTCTTCACTCGAAAGCAGACACATAAGGATGAAGGTGATATATGCTTATTAGCTTTACAATGAGAATCACTTCTGAGTATATATGAATATCAAGGTACCATGCTTCATATGTGAAATATAGATAATTTTATCAATTATACCTCAATAAAACCAGGGAGAAATTTTTACTCCTAAAATAAATAAAATATTCTACAGTTGAGGACCAGAATTAGAGTTTCTGTGTCTTCTTTAGTGATTCTGAAGTACAGCCTAATTTGAGAAGCAATGCCACTATTTTCAACCCTGATATTCACGTGTTTTTCAAAATCTCATCATCAAAAAAAAGCCAAAATGACACTCATTCTTCATAAATGCAAAAAATGAGCAATTTCTCCTTTGTTCTATCATCTACTCATGCCACATCAAGACTTACTGTGTTAGTTACTAAGAGTAAAAGGAAACAAACAGGGTACAGAATATGGACTCACTGATTTCAGTCTGCTAAAAATACTTTTAAAATCACATACTACTTTCCATAAATGAAGGGTCATATTTTATAGAAATATATATTAACAACTTAATTGATGGTTATATTCATGATATGTTAGGCATATTTATTTCTACAATAATGATGGATAGACTAAGAGTGGTGAATTTATGATTCTCAAGATAATACTGAATGTAAATGTCCATATTAAATTTGATTGAGCTCCAGGTCCTGGGAGTGTAGCCCATAGGAACCAGAACTGGAGTAAAAATATTCTCCTGCTCTCCCCCCACAAATATAGTCAGTCAACAATACCCCACAAATATGAAGTCAATCATCAATATATGTTTGAAGAAGGTCTACTTTCTGTATCTCCCTCTTTTCCATCCTTCTTTTTTAATCTGGAAGAAAAGAGAGTATGCTGATGGCAATGAAAATTATTTGATAGAAACAAAATAAGAATGCACTTAAGGAAGCAAAAACCCATCAGAGGTCTATTTTTCAGGTGTTAAAAATGCAAAAAAATTGTCGCTGTTGCAAGGGAATTATCGATAAAGAGGATCATGAAGGTATTGTGCATAATAATACAGAGCAAAGCAGATGACACGAATTAAGGATTTAGGTATGTGCATACATAGCAGAGAAATTCTGAGATGTTCCTTTCCAAGGGCTTCAATTTCCTTGATAAAAAAAAGGACTAATGTTGATTATGAGTTTACTGGAAAGAAAGAGAAGGTGGCAGTAGTTGTTAGAGGGGAGAAGAAAAATAAGATAGTTGTCTATAAGTGAAGGTAAATTACCAGAATAAAAATATAATCAGTTCACTTAGAGACTTGAAGGTGCCCTTAAGATTACAAATTCTAAGTTTAAAGTGTGTTTCTCAAGAGTCCAAAAAGTACTGATGGAATTACAGTAGAGAAAGAAGTAAAATATTTCCAGAATGTGATTTTCCCAAGCAAGTGGGATGGAGAGAGAGACAAGAATGACCGAAATGATTGACCACAGAATATAATCTGTGCAGAGGGGCAAAATGAATTAATAGATCTTTGCACAAACAAAGGACAGCTTGATGGATGGATTGGAGGTGCAATAGTGACCAAAAGTTTCTGAGAATTGTGGTACTACACAAAGCTTATATAGTCAATTAGTGGGAAAGAGGAGGAACATTTCGGTAATAGGTATAAACAAAACTAGTCTCAGTGGATTTGGAAGGTGGGGTTGTGAGGATTTGTAAGGAGGGAGAGGTAAATGTCTGCAGCTCACCCTTGTCTTAATCCCACTCAGGGACCAGAATCTCTATAAATACAGGCTAAACAATACATAAGTCACAATTTCAGAGTAATTGAAGTGGTTGCTACTGACAATGATAAAAGAGACCAGAAGTGCAGGAATGCTCTAAAGCACGTTTGCCGGTATTTACTGTGTACAGAGCTCTTTCTAGAGAACCTGGAGGCAGAGACCAGAGAAGGATTGTGATCTTCCTAGGGGAAGGACAAAGAACTTAGATGGCCTGATCATTCCTTTGGTTTTTGGAGTTTTAATGAGAATTTAATGAATTTATGACTAACCATTGTGATTCCTCCTGAGATTGCAAATAAGGTTACAATGCATGCATGGACATGCAAATAAATTCTATATTGCATAAGAAACTTTCTTTATTCATGTGCCTTTTGCTAATTTTGTCTCTTTATGCATACTAGATTAGTGTTTATAAAATTTCTTTTTCCATTAATCAAAAAATCAATATATTTTTGAAGCAGGAAAATGTGTCATGCATAATCAGTATGGTGCTTTTAATTTATACGTATCTTTTATTTCATCTTTCTTTCCCCACATACCACTTTCTTATTTTGTACCGAACAAACATATACATTAACAAGAAGGTTAATGTTTCCTTCATTGTTAAAGTGATTGAAACTCACAGTTTTTCTATTTCAATTTCTTGGTAATTTACTGTAAAGTATTAAGCCATACCAGAACCAAAATAACAACAACAAAAACAAAGCTTGCAGATGTATTTTAGTAGGATTAGTATTTTGATTCATCTTTCTTAAAGGTACTTAACTCATTTTATCTCATTTTTAAAAATTATTTAATAATACACAGATTATAATTACCATTGGAGTGAGAATAAAAATTGGCACCTATTTATCCCAAAAAAGTCTGAGGGCATAGCATACATGAATATCTTCCAGTAGTAGTTTTATTACAGTTATAAAATTACTAGCCAGAAATTGAAGTGGAGAAATGATGACATCAAGAATAAGATATCCCAGGGAGAGAATTAATGTCAAAATAATTACATGCTTCACAGTCATGGCTGTATGGTTATTAGCAACTCTAGAGAAGCTAATTAAGTAAGTCAAAAAGTGTGTTTAAGCCAGTTAAATCAGAGTGTTTCTATGGCTTCCGAACAAATAGGTAACACCTAAGAGCTGAGAATGTGCTCATTAATCAAAGGAACTGAAAATTATATCACACTGATTAAAACCACATGTAGTAAAAATGCCTATTTAGTCTACTTTTAAATGAGATCTTAGCAAATACTGCATTGCTACTAACTTTAATTTACTTCTACATTCAGACAAGATTTTTATTTTATTATTTTTTCAACATTATTTTTGATAATTACCTAATTTTGAGCAATTTCTCATTGCTTTTTTAATCACAATCCATTACTAGTTTTTAAATAAGATGAAGTCACACTTCTTTAAAATATAGGCCCAACTTCATATATGATAGGAAAAATGGAAATTGCAATGTGCAGTGGGTGATCAAAATTATGAACTATCATGCAACATTTATTCACTTCTCAAACAGAGATAGTTTAGTTGTATTTAATTTGTTCATTCTGAAATATTGCAAATATTTTATTTATAAAAGTAAAACAATACAAAGCTCTTCCTGTAATAGTAAGGCATAATCATAATCCCGGTAAGGCTCTGGGGTTTAAAAAAAAAATAATATATATATATATAGAGAGAGAGAGGCAGAATATGTCATCTGAAACCCCAGATCAAACAATATCATGGCCAAATCTGAAAACTTGCTCCTAATTACACCCAACAAATCTCTTTCCTTATCTATGCTGCCTTAATGATTGTGGTTGGTTTTGAATTGCACCACTGCAAAATTTTTAGGAAGATATTTTTCAGATTCTCATGAAATAAGTACAAGGTGAAAAATTAATTTAGCGAAAGTGTTCAAGTTTGGCATCACGCAATTTTAGTATAATCTGCAACCAACTATAGAATAGAATAATAATTATCATTCATTAAAAAATGTATCTAAGAATGCATCAAAATTTTTTTAAAGTTAAAAATTTGAATTTTACCTTATTTTCATCCAATTAAAAACTGGAGACAGGTTTGGAATTTTAACATGTTAAGCATAAATGAACAAATTAAAAGTCATGAGATATATATATATATAGATATAGATATAGATGTGTAGATGCCAAATAATAGAATATATATCCTTAGAACATTATAACAAATAGGAAGTGGGAAAGAATTTCTGCAGTGCCTTGCAGTTATATTTTGTTGTATATATAGCTTTATTTATAATTTAATTATATGCAAATCAGCCTGCATCTTCTAAAAGTTAGTGTGTAAGGAAAGACACAAAATGAAGGAAAGAAAGAGAGAAGATTGGCAGCTCAACACTAACACAGGTTTATTAAGAAGAAACCTGCGGAGGGGGCCTAGTGAAGTCTGGGTAACCCCTGCCGCTTACAGTTTGAGATAGATATAGAGGGAATGAGGGGGAGAGAGTCAAGGTTCGAGTTTTTTGTTTAAAATGGGAATGTTGGTGGAGTGAGATTTTTCTAATATGGACCCAGAGTCAATAGATTCCCATAAGAGCCCAAGTCAGTAGATTTTGAAACAGTGAGTAGAGAGTTTGCTGTCTGCCTAACATGAGTGATTTCTGATAATTTTTCATATCTATCATAATGAAAACCTTTACCATTATTCTGTATTTGAACACCTGTAGTTTGAGTACAATTAGGTGGCAAGAAACTATTGCCAAAAGTTAGGATTATCAGGGTATTTATATTTATGTAATTGCAAGTCTTAAAGAACAACTGTTCAGCATTCACATTAATGAATCCTGTCTCAGAGACTGAGAGGACCGAGACTAAGGGACGGAGAATTAAAGAGGATGAGTTTTGTAAATTTACAGAATTTATCTATAATCCTGAAAACTACTAGATATGTGATTCTGAGCAAATTATTTATATTTTTTAACGTTTGTGGGTTGTTTTTTTTTTCTGTAAAGTGTGTGTGTGGCTGAGCGGTAATGTATTATTCCTTTTGAAACCTTTGTGAGAATTAGAGATTTCAAACAACAGACCACATAGTTGACTTAGAAGGATATTAAGAAAAATTCCTAAGTTTTGAGACAGTCAAATTTCCCTTAATGCTTTTATATTTAGGCAATGTATTAGAAACATCTGCAGAGATTTTTAGGATGCTGGGATGACCATGTCATTTCCCAGAACACCTGTGGAAGGAGTCCAAGCTCAGGAATCTGTAAAATAACTTCTCCAATCAGTATATATTGCAGTCAAGCTTGAAAATCAGTGATTCAATTCAATTCAGATTTGAATCATTGCTTGTCTTAAATTTTCTATGGTCATGAATGTTTAATGAATTCAGTATAAAAGTACTCCTAACTGGATCAACAACAACAAATGGAAGAAAATAAATAAAAATATTCTTGGAACAAAGGCAGAATAAAATTAGAAAATGAAAAAAATGATGAATTTGTTACTCTTCACTGAAAGAATAAAATAGCTAAGAATTAATGTTTTTCAAAGGACAGTTGAGACATAATAGAATTAGCACAATCCTTTCATATATTTATATAATTTTGGTCAAAATAAAAAGGCAAGTTCTGAGGTTAAATTTCAAGTTATGTCTAATGGTGCATAAAACATAATTACAAATGTAGAACGGATAATTTTGCATGTGATCTGTAATTTGTTATTGTTTAATTTGAAGGTTAGTTAAATTATTTCCTTTGCCAGTAGATTTTTATGCTAATATTTTTCCTCCATTTGAGATTTTTTAAAGTTATTCACCTGCCTTTGACTTGGAAATTTAAAAAGTGGTCATAGTTCAATATATGTCTGTCCCAGGTGGATCCCAAATAACCATGACAGTTTTAATTGAAATAAAAATGGGCTTAATACAAATTTTCCATATATATTTTCATCTAGGAAATTACAAATTAATAAAGATACTGGGAAAATTTGTGAATTTATTTTGATATACAAAAAATATTTTATAAAAAAGAATATTTTACATCTATACCTTGAAATGGTCCAAGAAAAGAAAATAGTATATGTATATGGAGAAAATATAGGGAGTGTTTGCACTTAATAATTTGAAGAATGGTCTGAATATTTATTTCTTCTCTTAAAATATTACAGACTTATGAATCATAAGTATTATATAAATTCTTACTTATGAAATTAGTGAATAATTTTATACATCTTTTTATATGTTAGTATTTATTTATATCTTTCATATATTTACTTTTAAATTTTCAACTCTGAACATTTTCTCATAATTTCTCTTCTCTTATTCCAAGATGAGGTAAAACCGTGCTTATTAATAATTTGACTATGCTGCTTACTTGAGCATTCTTTTATTCAATAGCATCTCGTGTACTTAAGGTTCAATAAGATTGCTGCCCATAAGTGCCTATGGTGTTCCAATTCATATTTTTAAAATCGCACACACATCATGTGGGCAGCCTCTAGATGCTACACAAGGCAAGTGAAGATATTTTTCCTCCAGCCTATGTACAAAGCATGGCCCTGCTGAGAAGCAGATTTTGGTCCAATAAAAAATACTGATTTCCAGAACTGTAAGATAATAAAATCATGTTGCTTTAAACTATTAAATTTGTGAAACACTGTTTTAGGAGCAATAGGAATATGCATGTATATATTTATACATATTTACATATAATCTTTAGCTATATATATCTGTATACCTATACCTCTCTCCCTCTGTGTTTGTGTTTGTGTGTGTGTGTGTGTGTGTGTGTGTGTGTGTATGTACATGTGTGTACGAAATCAAAGAAGAATTTGGAGCTGAAATATTAGCTAGGAATTCAGAATAAGAAACCATACAACATAGTATGATTGTTTATTTTATATTTTATTAGGCATCTGCTAGTATGCAGTTAATATTTTAAAGAGATTGCCACTGTTATACCCTAAGATCTGGATTGTAGGAAGGAATTGTAAAGCCAGATAATTGTTGAAGGTTGGGGAATGGCAATGATGACATCTAAAATTACATTCTCTACGATCTTTTAAAAAAGTAGGATTTTTTAAAGAAATAGATTTTGAAAGGAAAAGTTAATAGTCAATAATTGCTGGCTAATCTTTCATGAGTTGTAAATGAGTAGGAATCTTTTTTTTTTACTTGAATAAGCTAAACATTTTCTGCTTTTTCTATTGTAAAAACTGTAGTAGTACCATCAATTTCAAAGTTAATTTATGGAAATAAGTAGAAGCTATAAGATACAATGCTTATTTGGGCACATACAGAATTCTTAACTATGTCATATCCTTTTGTTTCTGCATGCTTATATTGCCTAGTGTACCCATGTATAATGTTACATAAAACTAAAAATTATCACAATTTGCTGACTTTTAAAAGTAATCATTTGCTTGAGATTTAATTAAATTTTCAAAAAAAAAAATTAGAAAGTAAATGACATACCTCATGTTAATTTCTGATGTTTACCTCTCATTTGAGAAGAGCTGTCCATCCTACCTTCACCTATATAACTTTATATGTTATTCCAGCTGTGTAATTTTCCAGAAATGAGGAGCCTGAAAAAATATCAGAGGAACCAAGTTGGCAAGTCCTTCTGTAATTTGTAATCTTATTATATTGGTCATAGTAGATCTATAGCCAAAGAGTAGACACAACTGGCAATTAAGAAATACGATTGTGCATTTTAGACCAATTTATGACAAGTCCTCTGAAAGGCCTTGATCTCATGTTTATTTTTCACTTATGAACCATCTGTCTTTGAATAAACATTTAGTCATATAATCTCCACAATTTTTTTTAAAAAATTATTTTCATAGACCTCTGCTAGAAGGGTCTAATTTCTAATTTCAAATTTCTATTTTAAATATTTTATTTGAGAATTATGAACATCTTCAAGTAAAAAGTTCTAAGTATATGTCATAATGTCACAGTGAATGATGTTTTATTTAGAATACTGTAAATTTGTTTGCCATTTATATCTTCAATTAAAATTTTCAGTGTGTCCTAGGTACTTTTCAATTTAATTTATGGTATTTATATGAGAATTAAAATTAGGAATAGAATTAGAATCATAGAGAAAGACATTTATAACATAAAATATTTTAAATATACCTAGGGACATATAATGTAGGTGTGCTAAAATTAAATAAAACTTGACCATCATAACATACATATGGCTATAATTTCATTTCCAAGCTTTACTCCAATGAACTATTTTTGTCTCCCCAAAATTACTAAATTGTAATCTACAATATGATTCTACAATGTTTTAGAATTTGGATATGGAGCTTTTGGAGGTCATTAGACTTGGAGGTGAAACACTCCTGAATGGGATTAGTGTCTTTGGGAGAGGTCAGTAAACTCTTGTACTCTTCTTCTGTGTGAAGGTAAAAGAGAAATCAGTAGTCTGCAGCCCAGCAGAGGGTCCTCATAAGAATAAGAATCCAACTGTGCTGCACCTGATTTCAGACATCCAACCTCCAGACTTACGAGAAACGAAACACCATCTTTTTTCTAAATTTCCCAGTTTATGGAATTCTGTCATAGCAGCCCAAATTAAGATACCTACTAACAAATAGAGCAAAAAAGAAAAAAATCCAAAACAAACAAATAAAAGAAAAAAAAATGCACAACCATATAATAAAAATCATTTCATGTGTTTGAGAATGTGGGAGAGAGTTTTTTATTTTTTATTTATTTATTTATTTTATTTTTTTATTTTTATTGCTAATTTTAAAAATATTTTTATTTGTTTATATTTATTAGGGGTCTAATACTATATGTCAAGTTATTAGTAAACATGAATGCATACAATACACAGATATTTGTCTACAACATCTTAAGTTTTAGACAGCAAAATAGACAGTGAAAATAATTGTAATAAGTAATTATATCATCATCAAAAGATTAAAAATATTATTGAAAAATAAAATGTATAGTAGATAAAAAATATAAGATTTTCTTATGGCATGAAACAGTCAAATTGTTAAAAGATAAATGTTTCTTACCCGCACGCACAGTATTTTCACATATATTTTTTAAATTTTCAAATCCCCTAATAGATAAATAGATAAAGGATCATAGAATTGAAAGGTTGAAATCTGAATTGGAATCAAAACTGATGTGTTCAGATTTCCTGACTTTTTCTTCCATGGACTTATTGCTGCAGTAAAGGAAAGCTAGTGATTTACTAGTGTTGATCTTATAGCCAGCCACTTTGCTGAAATCGCCTATAAGCTCTAGAAGTTTTCTGGTCGAGCTTATTGGGTCTCCTAGGTATAGAATCATGTCATCAGCAAATAGACACAACTTGACTTCCCTTTTTCCTATGTAAATTCCTTAGATTTCCTTCTCTTGCCTGATAGCTCTGGAAAGGGTTTCAAGGACTACATTGAATAGGAGTGGTGAAAGTGGACATCCTTGTCTTGTTCCTGAGTTTAGTGGAAATGTTTTCAGTCTTTCTCCACTGAGCATAATGTTGGCTATGGATCTGTCATAAATAGATCTTACATAGTTAAAGTATCTTCCTTTGATCCCTATCTTCTCCAGGGTTTTGAGCATAAAGTGGTGTTGAATTTTATCAAAGGGCTTTTCTGCATCAATTGAAATGATTATACGATTTTTATTTTTAATTCTATTTAAGTGGTGAATTACATGTATTGATTTGAATATGTTGAACCATCCCTGTTTTCCTGGAATGAAGCCCACTTGATCATGATGTATTATCTTTTTAATGTACTTTTGGATACATAAGCTAGAATTTTAATAAGGATTTTTGCATCTATGTTCATCAGGGAAATTGATCTATAGTTTTCTTTTCTTGATGTGTCTTTGTTGGATTTTGGTATCCATTCACCATTTCCTCCAAAAAAATAAAATACTTGGATATCAAACTTACAAAGGATATTAAGGACCTCTACAATGAAAACTATCAAACACTAAAAAAAGAAATTGCAGAAGATCTGAGTAGTGGAAAAACATTACATGTTCTTGGTTATGCCGAATTAATACAATTAAAATGACCATTCTACCCAAAGCCCTATATAGATTTAATGCAATCCCCATCAAGATATCAATGCCATTCTTCATGGATATATAAAAAGCAATTCTCAAATTCATATGGAATAACAGAAGACCCAGATTAGCCAAAACATTACTCAGCAAGAAGGAAGATGTATGAGTATCTCAATTCCTGATCTGAAATTATACAACAGGGCGATAGTAACAAAAATAGCATGGTATTGGTATCAAAACAGAATTGAGACCAATGGAATAGAATAGAGGATTCTGAGATGAATCTTCATACCTTTAACTATTTGATATTTGATAAAGGGGGCAAAAACATAGTGTGGAAGAAAAATTGCCTGTTCAACAAATAGTGTTGAACAAATTGAATAGCCATGTGTAGGCAACTGAAATTGGATTCTTACCTATCACTCTGCACAAAAATTAAATCAAAATGGTTCAAAGTTCTGGATATTAAGCCAGCAACTTTAAATTTATTTGAAAAAGAAGTAGGATCAACACTATAGGACATAGGGGTTGGTGCCGCCTTCCTTAACAAAACTCCTATGGCACAAGCAGAAAGTCAAGAATAAATGAATGGGATGCAATTAAAATAAAAAGCTTTTGCACAGCTAAAGAATTAGTCAAAAGTGCCAAGAGAGAGCCTACTGAATGGGAGAAAATTTTTGCATGCTACACTTCGGACAGAGGGCTAATATACAGAATATATAATAAACTAAAAAAATCAAACATGAAAATCACAAATAATCCAATCAATAAATGGGCCATGGATCCACAAAGAATCTTCTCAGTGGAGGAAGTCCAGAAAGCCCATAAATATATGAGAAAATGCTCTACATCATTAGCAATAAGAGAAATGCAAATCAAAACTTCAATGAGATTCTATCTCACTCCTGTTAGAGTGGCAAAAATGAAGAATACAAACAACCACAGACCCTGGAAGGGTTGTGGGAAAAGAGGAACACTGTCACATTACTGGTGGGACTGCAAACTGGTTCAGCCAGTCTGGAAAGCAGTGTGGAGACTCCTCAAAAAATTAGGGCTGGAACCACCTAATGACCCAGCTATCCCACTTCTGGATATTTTCTCAAAAGAATTAGAGTCTGAATATTATAGAGATATGGCTTCATCAATGTCTATAGCAGCTCAATTTACTATACCTAGATTATGGAACCAACCCAGATGCCCCTCACGCAAGTGGAATCAAAAACTCTGGTACATACATACAAAGGAATACTAGTCAGCTATTAGAGAAAAGGATATTATGGCTTTTGCAGCCAAATGGATGGAGATGGAAAATATTATGCTAAGTGAAGTATGACAATCTCAGAGACTCAACGGCTGAATGCTTTCTCTCTTTTGTGGAAGCTAGAATACAACTGGAAACAGTATGATAGATGGCTAAGCTAATAATAACCTCAATATGTATGAATTTTTACACAATCAGGGGAAACCTTGCCTAGGATACTGGAGACCTAGGGAGGAGGGCAGGAAAGGGGGAGGGATTAGGAAGGATATCAAGGAGACTGGAGGGAGGGAGTAAGGGGGAATCAATTCAGAAGGAATTCTCCGACCTCCACAAGAAGTCCATTTAACACAGGGGTTCAATTGGGGGAAACATAGAAGCATGAGGAACACAAGGGGGGAAGCCATGGAATGGTATCAGCCTCGGCTAGATATGTGAAATATATATATATATATATATATTCTTAATTGTTTGATAATGATTCCCCACAATTTTAAGTCCATATTTAACTAATCAAAAAAAAAAGTGATGTGTTCAAGGACTCTCAGCTAGGAATAGCATCTTATATGGAAATATCTTTTTGCTTACGAGATGAAATTTTGTTACATTTCCTGTGGTTGATTAATGTTGGATAATGGAAGTTTAACATAAGGGAAAAAACTAGTGTTTCTGATTGCCATTCTATATATGAGAGAACCTTTTCTTTGAACTGTAGCACCCCGGAGAAGGAATCAGGACACACTTCCAGCTCCACTAACAGCTAGAAATAAAAATTAAACAAGGGAGAGGCCCTTGGACAAGGAAAAATATATACATGTGTTTTCTGTTCCTCCTATTTAGCAAATTATTTTATGAATAAATTAACCACTAGCGAATCTCTCTTCTAATTTCAGTAATTAGAGAACTTTCAATTATTTTACAATCAAGGACCTTGATCCAATTAATTTAAAGTACAGGGGACTTCCTCTCTCACTGTGCATTGCTAGCTACAATTTTGTTTTTTTAGGTTCCTCACTTGGTCTGTGCTAAAGGGTGCCTATCAAAGTCAGGGTCCCACTCTTCCACAGAGAGGAGGAAATAATGACCGTGTTTTTCTTAATGATCACATTGCAAAAGAGTGGCCTGCAGGACCAGGAGAAAGACACTCCTAGGTTGTTAAATATGCCAGAGGCTAGGAGGAGATTTACATCTCAAAAAGGAAGAGAAAGTATTTACAGTGGAGAGGATTTTGATTTGTTTCTTTGTTTTATTGTTTGTAAATGATCTAAGGAAAGGGAGATCAAAAGATTATTATCTGGAGAAAATGGTCTAATCTTTAGTCAAGCTCAGAAGCTTAAGGCCCTGTTGTTCAGTGTATGTAAAAGACCAGCCAGGAGCTTTGCTCTATTCCCACAGAGAGCCTGGAGCTCCAGTGAGGAATTCACTTCCCAGAGATAGAAAACATAGACACCTGCACTTCCTGTGAAGTCAAGGCATTTTCTAATACTCCCCAGCTTCCATTGCTCTGGCTTCTCTTTCAGGGTCCATCCCCAGGGTGCTGTGATAAAGTCTGAAGAGTGGGCAATAAGAAATAAATAAATGGTTCATTAGCCTGACTGTGAGACAGTGAGCATCAGGACAATGT
>PVKS010022563.1:0-33581 GCA_004027875.1 Aplodontia rufa | reverse complement strand
CCTTAATTTTTTGAGGATTCTCCACAGTGTTTTCCATAGTGGCTGAACCAGTTTGCAGTTCCACCAGCAGTGTAACAGTGTTCCTCTTTTCCCACAGCCCCTCCAGCATCTGTTGTTGTTTGAATTTTTCATTTCTGCCACTCTAACAGGAGTGAGGTGGTATCTCATAGAAGTTTTGATTTGCATTTCTCTTATAACTAATGATGTAGAGCATTTTCTCATATATTTATGGGCTTTCTGCACTTCCGCTGGAGAGAAGTGTTGGGGATCCCCCAACATGAGGTCCAGCTGGCTTGTAAAAGAATTGGTGGTAAACAACTCTGACCCAGCTGGCTTGTATCTTCCTTAGTGACGTAATGCCTGACCGCATGACTAAGCTATTTGGTCACTCATTTATACAACTGGATAAACATGTTTGCACTGTACCCCTATTGGCTGTTGTAATGGATAAATAGAGTAGCGACTAGTCAGGCAGAGAAAGCAGCCCTGTCCTGGAAGAAGCAAGCAGCCAGAGAGTGAGCGAGCAGTCAGGTAAAGCAAGCAAGCAAGCAAGCAGCCCTGTCCTGAAGCAGTCAGAGAACAAGAAGCATGGAAGCAGCAGCAGCAGCGACGCGGAGAGATCAGCAGCGGTAGAAGATGCAGGCAGTAAGAGCCTCGGTTGCAGAAACAGGGACTCTGGTATGGCAATAGAAACAAGAACTCTGAATGTGAATAGCCTTGACTCTAAATGTAATGCCTTAAGGGTCTTGACTCTAAGAGAGGGAAGGTGGGAAGCGCCTGGAGGCCTTTAGCCACGGTTAAGGGAGAAATAAAGTGTTTGGAGAACTTAAGACCAGTGGGTCTATTTTAATCTCAGTTCACCGCCTGAATGAATGCCTTGTCCAGTTCCTGCCAGCCTGGACCAGACAGAGAAGTTTCTTTTAAGTTCCTTAGCCCATTTATTGATTGGATTATTTGTGATTTTGGAGTTTAGTTTCATTAGTTCCTTGTATATTCTGGATATTAGCCCTCTGTCCGAGGTGTAGCAGACAAAGGTTTTCTCCCATTCTGTAGGTTCTCTCTTGATGCTCTTGACTAGATCTTTAGCTGTGCAAAAACTTTTTAGTTTAATTGCATCCCATTCATTTATTCTTGATTTTATAGCTTGAGCCATGGGAGTTTTGTTAAGGAGTGGCTGCCGACTCCTATAAGCTGTAATGTTGACTCTACTTCTTTTTCAAGTAAGTTTAAAGTTGTTGGCTTAATATCCAGGTCTTTGATCCATTTAGATTTAATTTTTGTGCAGGGCAAAAGATAAGGATCCAGCTTCAGTTGTCTACACATGACTGTCCAATTTTTCCAACACTATTTGTTGAACAGGGTATCTTTCTTCCACACTATGCTTTTGCCCCCTTTATCAAATATCAGATAGTTAAAGATATGGGGGTTTGTCTCAGGATCTTCTATGCTGTTACACTGATCCTTGATTCTGTTTTGATACCAATACCATGCTGCTTTTGCTACTATGGTTCTGTAGTATAATTTCAGGTCAGGGATTGAGATACCTCTTACTTCTTCCTTTCTAGAGAAATGTTTTGGCTACTCTGGGTCTCCTATTATTCCATATGAACTTGAGAATTGTTTTTTCTATATCTGTGAAGAATGCCATAGGTATCTTGATGGGGATTGCATCGAATTTGTATAGGGCTTTGGGTAGAATGGCCATCTTGATTATATTGATTCTGCCTAACCATGAGCATGGAATGTTTTTCCATCTACTCAGTTTTTCTGTAATTTCATTTTTTAGTGTTAGATAGTTTTCTTTGTAGAGGTCCTTCACATCTTTTGTAAGGTTAATGCCAAAGTATTTCATTTTTTTGGAAGTGATAGTGAATGGGAGAGATTTGCTGATTTCTTTTTCTGTGGATTTGTTGCTGGAGTAAAGAAATACTAGTGATTTACTGGAGTTGATCTTGTAGCCAGCTACTTTACTGAAAGTACCTATAAGTTCTAGGAGTTTTCTGGCTGATGTTAATGGGTCTTCTAGGTATAGAACCATGTCATCAGTGAATAGAGATAACTTCCTCTTTTCCTGTACGAATATTTTTGATTTCCTTGTTTTGTCTGATAGCTCTGGCAAGGATTTCAAGGACTATATTGAACAATAGTGGGGAGAGCAGACAGCCTTGTCTAGTACCTGAATTCAGTGGAAATGCTTTCAGTTTTTCTCCATTGAGGATAATGTTGGCTGAGGGTTAGTGGTAAATGGATCTGATGTAATTAAAGTATCTTCCCTTGATCCCTATCTTTTCCAAAGTTTTGAGCATAAAGTGGTGTTGAATGTTATCAAATGCCTTCTCTGCATCAATTGATATGATTATATGGTTTTTGTTTTTAATTCTGATTATGTGGTGAATTATATTTATTGATTTGTGTATATTAAACCAGCCTTGTTTTCCTGGAATGAAGTCCACTTGATCATAATGTATTATCTTTTTAATGTGCTTTGTATCCAATTAGCTAAAATTTTATTAAGGATTTTTGCATCAATGTTCATCAGGGAAATTGGCCTATAGTTTTCTTTCCTTGATGTATCTTTTTTGGGCTTTGGAATCAGTGTAATATTTGCTTCATAAAAAGTGTTTGGGAGTGATCCCTCTCTATCAATTTCCTGGAAGAGCTTGTAGAGGATCGGTGTTAGTTCTTCTGTGAAGGCTTGGTAGAATTCCGCTGTATATCCATCCGGACCTGGGCTTTTCTTTTTTGGGAGAACTTTGATTGCTGCTTCAATTTCGCTTTCTGTGATAGGTTGGTTGAGGTTTTCAATATCCTCCTGTGTTAAAGAGGGGATGTCGTGTGTGTCCAAGAACCTGCCCATGTCCTCCAGGTTATCAAATTTGGCAGAGTATAAGTTTTCAAAATAGGTTCTGATAATCTTCTGTATCTTGGATGGGTCTGTGGTGATATCCCCATTTTCATCTCTGATTTTGTTGATTTGCTTCATTTCTTTCTTCCTTTTGGTGAGGTTGGCAAGAGGTCTGTCGATTTTGTTGACTCAAAGAACCAACTCTTAGTTTTGTTAATAGTTTGTATACTTTTTTTGTTCTCAATTTCATTGATTTCAGCTCTGATTTTGGTAATTTCCTGTCTTCTGTTGGATTTAGGGTTGGACTGTTCCTCCTTTTGTAGTCGTTTGAGTTGATGCATAAGGCTATTAATCTGATTCCTTTCTAGATTTTTGATGTATGCATGCAGTGCTATAAATTTACCTCTCAAGAAAGCCTTCATAGTGTCCCAGAGGTTTCGGTATATTGTTTCCTCATTTTGGTTCAATTCCAAAAACTTCTTAATCTCTGCTCTCATTTCCTCTTTTACCCATCCTTCGTTTAAGAGGTAATTAATTGCAATATCCAGAATATATACACAATTTATACACATTTTATATTATTTTATTATATTATATTATATTATTATATTATATTATATTATTTTACAAGATTTTGTTAAAATTTTGTAAGGTTGTTCAAAAATAAAAAATTAAAAAAAGAGGTAATTATTCAATTTCCAAGTATTTGTATAGTTTCTGTTGTTTCTCTTACTGTTGATTGCTAAGATCATAGCATTATGATCTGACAGAATACATGGGATTATATTCACTTTTTTATATTTGTTAAGATTATCCCGGTAAACTAGTATGTGGTCTATTTTAGAGAAGGATCCATGTGCCACTGAGAAGAAGGTAAATTCAGCTGTTTTAGGATGGAATATTCTGTAAATGTCTGTTAAGCCCAATTGATTAATAGAGTTAGTCAGATTGGAGATGTCTTTATTGATTTTTTGCTTTGATGATCTGTCTAGAGTTGATAATGGTGTGTTGAAGTCCCCCAGGATTATTGTGTTGAGATCAATGAGGGGCTTAATGTCCTTAACTATTTTTTCCATATATTTGGGGGGTTGTAATTGCGGGCATAAATGTTGATTATTATAATATCTTCTTGGTGAACTATCCCTTTTAGTGTGACAAAGTGACACTCTTTGTCCTTCTGACTAGTTTTAGTTGGAAATTAATTTTGTCAGAAATTAGAATTGCTACACCAGCTTGCTTTTTTGGGCCACTGTCCTGGTAGACGTTTTGCCATCCTTTCACTTTCAGTCTGTGTCTATTTTTGAGTGTCAAATGTGTCTCATGCAGACAACATATTGTTGGATTTTGTTTTTTGATCCAGTGGGTCAGTCTGTGCCTTTTAATTGGGGCATTGAGACCATTCACATTCAAGGATAGAATAGATATGGGCAGCGGATTCACAGACTTTGTATTGATTACAGAGTTTTGAGCCATCTTGAAAGTCAGATTTTGTATGGTATGATTATTGACTCGCCTTTGTTTAAGGATTTAGCATATCATAGGCATTATCTTCTGAGTGGAGAACATCTTTGAGAATGTTCTGTAGAGCAGGATTTGTGTTCATGTATCTTGCTAGCTTGAGTTTATTGTTGAAGTATTTAATTTCCCCTTCACATTTAAAGCTGAGTTTTGCCGGATATATCATCTTTAGTTGATTATTTTTTAACACTTGAAAGATATTGTTCCATGTTCTTCTGGCCTTCATTGTTTGATCTGAAAAGTCCATAGTGATCCAAATTGGTTTGCCTCTGAATGTGATTTGGGGCTTTCTTCTAGCAGCTTTTAGAATTCTCTCCTTAGTTTCCCTGTTATTCATTTTATATATGATATGTCTTGGCAAGTTTCTCAATTGATTAGGTCTATTTGGAGTTCTATAAGCATCTTGGATGTGATATTCCAGATAGAAAGTAAAATGAGGGAAGTTCTCACTCATGATTTTGCTTAAAAGGTTCTTTAAGCCTCTTGTTTGCTGTTCTGAATTTTCCTTCAGGCCAATGATTCTCAGATTATTATGCCTCATCTCATCAAATATTACTTGGAAGTTCTGCTTAGGTAATATAAGTTGTTCATCTTGCTTATCTTCTTTGAATTCTGTATTGTTTAGCCTATCCTCATTATCTGATATTCGTTCTTCGAGAGCTGAAGTTCTATTTTCAGTGGAGTAAGCTCTGGTGTTGGTGTCTTCCAATGAAGATTTGATTTGGTTAACTGTATTTTTTAAACCTGATAGCTCTGCTACATCTCTTTTCAGGATGTCTATATCCTTGCATAGCTGATCTTTCATCTCCTGGAATTGATCCATTATTTTCCTGTAGAAGTTGTCTCTCATCTCTTGAAATTGCTCTCTGATCTCTTTCCTTATTTCATCTCTCAACTCTTTGATTGCATTACTAATCATAATGCTGACACAATGCCTTTGGTTTTCATCTCGGGCTCCAGCCATGGGATCCTTTGGTGGAGAGCCGTGTGGTTGAGGAGGAGTGCAATTTCCTCTTTTCCTCATTTTCTGAGCCTGAGAGCATGTCTTGTACTTCAAGTAAGTTGCTCTTGGTGGAGTAATTGGAGCTTCCTACGGCTTTGCTTCATTGTGATGGGTTTTTTTCAGAGATATCTCACAGTATATTATGATAGCAAGCCAGTGCCCATTTTGAAGAGAGTCTATTTCTTTAGATAGTAGAGTCTCTCTTGGAAAGTTGAAGATTAACTGGGATTTTCCCAAGGATACCTGGAGCCTCAGGAAATGCTTCCTCCCTTCAAGTTACCATGTTCCATCCCTTCAACTAAATTTCTTAAAACAAACTGAATTAAAAATAAAAATCATGTAATCATCTCAATTGACACAGAAAAGGCCTTTCATAAAATTCAGCACCCATTTATGCTCAAAACTCTGGAGAAGATAGGGATCAAAGGAAGATACTTTAATTTTGTAAGAGCCATATATGACAGACCTATAGCCAACATTATGCTTAACGAAGGACTGAAAGCATTTCCACTGAATTCAGAAACAAGACAAGGATGTCCAATTTCACCACTCTTAATTCAATATGGTCCTTGTAACCCTAGCCAGAGCTATCAGACAAGAGAATGAAATCAAAGGAATTTCAATTGGAAAAGAGGAAGTCAAGCAGTCTCTATTTGGTGATGACATGATCCTATACCTAAAAGACTGAAAAAACTCCATCAGAAGACTTCTAGAGCTTATAAATAAATTCAGCAAAGTGGCACGATACAAGATCAATAGCTTTCCTACACTCCAGGAATAATTCCACTGAAGAAGAAATCAGGAGATCTGTCCCATTCAGAATTTCCTCAAAAAGAATAAAATACTTGGGCATCAATCTAACAAACGATATAAAGGGCTTCTACAATGAAAATTATCAAACATTAAAAAAAGAAATTGCAGAAGACCTGCATAGATGGAAAAACAGTCCATGTTTTTGGTTTAGCAGAATCAATATAATCAAAATGGCCATTCTACTGAAAACCCTACACAGATTCAATACAATTCCCATCAAGATACCAATGATATTCTTCCTGGAAACAGAAAAAGCAATTCTCAAATTCATATTGAATAACAGAAGGCCCAGAATAGTCAAAACATTACTAAGCAAGAAAGAGGAAGCAAGAGGTGTCACAATTCCTGACCTGAAATTATACTACAGGGCTGTAGTAGCAAAAACAGCATGATATTGGTATCAAAACAGAAATGAAGACCAAAGAAACAGAGTAGAAGATACAGAGACAAATCCTCAAATCATTAACTATTTGATATTTACTAAAGGGGTGAAAAGCATAGTGTGGAAGAAGGATAGCCTGTTCAAAAAAATGGTGCTGGACAAACTGGACAGCCAAATGCAGACAACTGAAATTGGATTCTTACCTCTCATCCTGCACAAGAATCAAACCAAAATGGTTCAAGGATTTGGAAATTAAACTAGCAACTGTGCAATTTCTTGAAGAAAAAAATACAATCAACACTACACGACATAGGTGTCAGCACTGCCTTCCTTAACAAGACTCCCATAGTGCAAAAATTAAAGCCAAGAATAAATGAATGGGATGCCATTAAGCTAAAAAGCTTCTGCACAGCTAAAGAATTAGTCAACAGTGTCAAGAGAGAACCCACAGAATAGGAGAAAATTTTTGCCTACTACACCTTGAACAGAGGGCTACTACCCAGAATATACAAAGAACTCAAAAAACCAAACACCAAAAGCACAAATAATCCAATCAATAAATGGGCTAGGGAGCTGAATAGAAATTTTTCAATGGAGCAAGTCCAAAAAGCCCATAAATACATGAGAAAATGTTCTATTTCACTAGCAATCAGAGAAAAGCAAATCAAAACTTCACTGAATTCCACCTCACTCCTGTCAGAGTGGCAAAAATGAAGAATATGAACAATGACAGATACTGGAGTCAGACTCATGTATTAGACCCACCAAAGGCATAGTGACACAAATCTAGGGGAACCATAAACATGTAGGTAGGGGAGGGGGAAAGAGAAAGGCGGGTGGGTGGGAGAGGGAAAGAGGATAGAGAGGGATTTAGGGAGACAATCAACAATGTAACATACTCTTTATACCTCTACCCAAAAACAATATATCTGTAATTATTTAATTCTGAAAAATTCACTCTTATTGATATATAGATATATGGGGATTTTTGTGTGTTATAAGGGCATAATATTGAAGAGACTGGAGTGTGAGTATTGGGGGGTAACTATGGTTTAGGATCAAATGCCTATCATATTGTTACTTTATATGCATTTATGATTGTGAAACCCCTTAATAAAAAATTATAAAATGATATTTGTTTATATTCTTGGTTATAAAACATAATTTGTAATTTGTGTAGTGATTACTCTTAAAGGAATTAATAGCTATACTTAATGAATTTTTGCTTGCAAAATTTAAATGTCATATTTAGCAAAGATATATATATATGACCCAAATTTGAATTTCAGACTCAGATTTGAATTTCAGGTTTTCAAAATATTGTGCATTCAAAATTTGACACATAAATTTACCAGAAAAGTATTTGTTCTTTGACATTCAAATAGAAATGGACATGTTTTTTTATCCAATAACTCAGCTTGGAACACTTAGGACCCCATACTTCCTGCCATCTTAGTTGTTTATATTGAGTAGTTAAGTTCTAGTATGAGAAGCCAGGAGGAGGCGGGAGGTTGATGAAACCATCATTTTAAGAGGCAATCTTGGCTAAAATAAAAAAAATGTTCAATATTTTATTACTGTAATACATCTTCTAGGATTTCCTGATTTAATCAATGTAAGCCAGAAATGAAAACAAATCCTGAAACAGAATTGAGAGTAGGATGGTGAGTGGGATCATGAGAACTAAGATCAGAGTAGACAACCTGAGTTGAACTCAGGTCAACTGACTGAAACTATCCTACAGAATATATCCTGAAGAAACCCAGTAATAGTACTCCTACTGTAGTCTCTCTGTGTGTGTGTGTGTGTGTGTGTGTGTGTGTGTGTGTGTGTGTGTGTGTTTTAAAGGGAGAGAGGGAGAGAGAGATACAATCAGTTTTATTTAGGTTTTCATCGGGTTTTCATTGATCTGATACTTTGTTGTGTATGTGGTACTGGGGTTTGAACCTGGGTCCCTGTACATACCAGGCAAGCACTCCAACCTCTGAGCTGCTCCAGCAGCTTCAAGTGTATATTTTCAAAAGCCCCAGTAAATAAAAGCATTGGAGAAGCTTCAGCACTGTCCAGTACTGCTGCCCTATGGATCTCACCAGTTCCTGCCAGACCATTCACTCCATAAGCAATGTGTCCATGGTCATCCAGGCTGGGTGACTCATGCTGTCTAAAGAGAAATGCACCCTGTCCTCTGGATTAAGCTTTATTAACTAATGAAATGCTTCACTGAAATTTTATATTCATCTCCTTCTAGGTAGATTATGAATCTCAGCATCCTTACTCAGAGGTGCAAAGTGCCCAGACAAAAGGGTTGGCTACAGCAAGAACTCAAAAGCCACAGTCAGCCAGTGATGTTTGAGGTGTGGGAAGAACACTATTGTGAGGGGATCAAGGAACAAGAGGAACAGCAGACAAAGATGAGTGCAGAAGGGCAGACAGGCTAAATCCCAGGAAAGGCTTTGGACACTATTTGAATTGCAATTTGCAAGTCCTGGAAGGATGTAGTGGAGGAGTGATACAATTCTTTTTGGACCTATTCTCATTAATTAGGAGAGGCTTTAACACAGTTCACCCCAATGTAATCACAGACATGAATGGGGGCTACAGATCAACCACTCTAAAGATGAAGTCCAGGTTTCTTGGTAGACATCCCTCAACATTCAACTGGCTTGTGCTTAATAATGCCATCCAGGAATCACTGAACTCAAACTGTGACCATTTGTCACCTTCCCTACTGCAATAGTCTTGGTTTAATTGGTAATCCTATTCTACATCTTGCAAAACTTTTCCTGTAGCCTCTGTAACACTTTAAATAAAACTTAAGTTCATTTGCATATCCTATAAGGGTTTAAATAAAACTTAAGTTCATTTGAATATCCTATAAGGGTTTGCCTTATATGTTTTCTACTTCTGTCTCTGACCTCGTCTCAGCGCATGCTAAGCTACAGCAGTACAGTTTTTAATAAACTAAGCTCTTGTGAGAGTCATTCTATTGTACTTTCCATCAAATTCCTGGGATATCTCTTTCCCCAGGGCTTTTCCTGGCTGGCTGGTCTGTTCCTATCTTTCCCATCTCACCTTTAACGTCCACTGCTAGAGAGGCCTCCTTAACATCCAACCTGAAGGAGTCTCTTCCCTAGCCTTCCTTTCCCATAGCCACACTGTCTGACTTGGTTACTTCCCAACAATGACCAGAGTCTGAAATTGCTTGTTTGTTTATTTATGATTCTACTTCTTTGTTATGTTCCCTCCCCCAGAATACAAGCTCATGGAAGCAGGTGACTTTTTTTTTTTTTGTTTTTTTGGTCTGTTTCACAAACAGCAAAATCCCTGGCATATAACAGCCATTGATAAGCATTTGTTAAGGTGAATCATGTTTTAAATTCTTTCAAGTTAGCTCCTCCAAACTCCTCTCAGACAACATTAGATTCTTACAAGAAAAAAAAAAGAAATTTTTATAGTACTCTATATTTCTAAAATCTAGCAGATTCTTAATTGATCAAATCAGTTTTTTAAGAAAGAAAGAATCGATTGTATTTAGTTTTTCATGTGAGTTTCATTGCTCCAACACTTCGTTGTGTATGTGGTCCTGGGGCTCAAACCTGCATCCTTGCACATGAAAGGCAAGCTATGTAACCACTGAGCCATGAGCCACCACTCCAGCTCCCCTTTTTATTCTTTTTTTTTTTAATACAGAAGGATCTAGGGGGTGATTCTGATTTTAAAATATAATCATATGATATTGTTACTTTATGTGCATTTTTATCACATCATTTTTAAAAGAGACATTTATTAAGCAAGACCATAATCTTCACAGGAGCCTTAAGGTCCATGATTCTATTATAATTTTGATTGAACATGGACTCATTCAATATTTTACTGTGGTGGTGACTGCCTGACAACAAATATTGCTCAGATATGATAACTTTTTAACTGAAAAAAATTAATATGTTAAATCTTACTGTGAACAGCATGAAAGTTCTATTGTTCCCATCTACTTCAGATGTTTAGCATGGACCCTCACATGTAGTAGTAGCACAACAAGTGTTGGACTTAGGCATTAAGTAAATAATTCACACAATCTCCACAGACAAAACCAAGTTACAAAAGCTCAGCATGAGACAAAGAAATCATGCCATCCATGCAAGATGGTTTATACTGCCAGCTCTGCACCTAAGTAGCTATGCACCGTAACTTTCGACTCTGTTTCCGAGGAATGAAGGAGTTATGTTAGATGACTCCTTTTGTTCCATTCTAACCTCTCGTATTTGTTTTCTTTTTTTAACTCTGTTGAACTCAGAAACTCACTGTGAGACACTTTTATTAACCAGAGAGCTCTATCTCTGCAGTGTAATGTTTTTAAGTGAAGTAAAATCTCTCAATTAGCCAAGAAAACCTGGTTCACCCTAAATTTCATGTATTAAACCTAATTTAAAAATGTGTGTGATGTGTGTGTGTTCACATGTGCATACATGCACCAACCAAGCAATACATTTCCACCACTGAATAAAATTGAAAAATAATAGAATTGAACATAGCTTATATAATTGAAAGCTTTATCTTGAAAATAGCTCCCTGAGCCAAAGCAATTTTAATTAGTGGAGAACGAACTGGTAGATGGAGACTACTTCAGGAATTCTGAAAGTGCCCTGAGCATCTTCCAGACTTCTTACATCTGATGACATTGCTTTCCTTATTATTATTATTACAGCTAATATCTCCAAATATACGACTTCTTTTGCTACAATGTGCATCGGTCATAATTCTTATGCTTAAAAATGGTGCTAGGTTATTCTTTGACCTTCTCAACTGAAGAAAGATGAAGTTGATTATAGATATTCCTCAGGCATGAGGCAGAATTATAAAAGGCAAAAAAATAGTAATAAAAACAGTGCTTAGTGTAAAAATCAGAAACCATGAGTATAAATCCAGGCACGGGTGCTCAAAAACGTAGCCAGATTTAAAACTGGCTGAGCAAAACCCTTTATTGGGATTGGCAACTCCCAGGCCAAATTCACCTACCCCGCCAGAGCGAGGAGAGGAAATGACGAGCAGGCAAGGAAAGGGGCATGGAGAAGAAAATGGCGCTGGACCTTTGCTGGGCAGCTGGTTTTATCGGTTAAATGGGAGGAGTTGATGGGGTTGGCCTTTCAGAGATTGGCTGGTGGATCTGTCAATCCATTGGAGCTTGTCTACCAGTGTCTTGATTGGCTGTTCCTTTCTTGGGCAAGCTGCCCTGTGCCCTGCCCCTTAGCCATGATGCCTGGGCTTAGCTGAAGCCACACCCCCAGCTAGTCGCCATGACCATTCGGCCATGTGGCCTGGCTAAAGCCCTGCCCCCAGACAGCCTAACAGTATGAGAAAGTCATTGTTTTATACAAGGAATACACTAAGTTTTTGGCTATGAAAAGAAAATCTGTGGGATCAAAGCTTTTGCTGAGAACAAAGAAGAGAGAAGGGGACACTGAATTAATTTACCCCATGGCTGCCATCGATCTAAACACTATGGGTTTTTTCTGAAGAAGCCAGAAGAGTTGCTTCAGTTGGAACCAGTTTTTACTTCTTTAGTCCTTTAAGTTCTTCCACTTGCCCCCCACATAACTGGGATTCCTGTCTTTGTGCACTGTTATTTTCATCTTTTATCACCTCATGATATCATAAAGCACTGTCTGTTGTTTACTTTGGTATCCTACGTGTCAGCTTCCATATCACATTGTGCTAACAATTGAACATACTAAATTCTCTAGTTTTCTCCTCTGTCACAGAGAGGGTTCATATGTTCACTATACATCTGCAAGGCCATTAGAAAATCTAAAAGACAAGCTCTAAGTACTCTAGACAGCAACTTTTTTATAGACAGAGTAGCTTCTGCTACTATGCAGATAATAGTCTTAAGTTCAATATCATGTCTTTTGGTAGGAAATGTATTTCCAATGAAAAACAAACAAAAGCAAAACCTATTCTCTTCGGTCTGGAGAAAACAGGAATTCTCTATGTTGTCACCTGGATTCCTTTTTGTTGAATGGATCTGATATGATGCCCTTCAAAGTGAAGTTCATGCACTACCTGTACCAGAAACACTGAACTTTACCCCAGCAGATGAATAGGAAGTTTGGAGACAGCCTGAGCTGAGTTTCAGTAGGCTTTTTGCATTGCATTTGTTTGCTTCAATTTCAGAGTCTCTAGCTGAATACAAGAGGCTGTTTTCTAACAACAGGCACCTTGCCAGACTCGGGCATGGTGGAGTTTGCCCACCACAAAGGAAGCTGTCCTTCCTTCCCCTCCACCCCCTGCAGTGCAGCCAGGCTTTTCTTGCCAATAACATAGATTAGATGCTTCCAAGTCCGCAAAAGCCCAAAGGTTAATGAGACATCTCATTCATATTTCATGATTGCTGTTTGCCCTCCTCTGCCTTTGGACACACAATGGAAAAGTACAATCGATAGAATAATATCAGATGCACCAGACAATTAGAAGACACCAGAAATAATCCATAGGCTCCTACTGTACTTAAAGCGAATGCCCTGATTTAATAAATCATCAACAGAGATCATTATTTTACCTGACTTTGTCGATGCATGGAAAAAATACATATAAAACCCTAGGAATAAAAGCACTTCCCAACTTATTTTTTCAATTATGTTATTCTTAACATGCCTGTTTATAATGTCTGTCCCAGTGCTTGTTTTCAAGGAGTTCTGTTCTAATACTTTGTTGTTTGTGCTTAAAGAGGTTTTTGAGAATTTACTCCCAGGCTGATGTGTTTGCACATGGGAAAATGATGGAAAAGACAGGAGAAATTTACTATGTTTGTTTTAAACACTAATACCTCTGACATTCATCCTCTAATCTCCAATCTTTGGTACATTTGAAAGCTCATTCATTGGGTAAAATTTCCTCTACAACCTTTCGGGAAAGGGGCTATTTATTATTATTGTTTATATTATTCCTTCTCTCATATTGTTAGCTGTTCTATATAGCTCTCGATTTTACATTTTAAAGGTTGATTTATAATAGTATTGGAAATTATTACTATCTAAGGAAGTCCAGAGATTTTGTATATATTATATTTACATATTAAGCAAATACTTCCCAAATACTGAGCAGTGCCTCGGTGGTATTATGTTTGCCGGGCAAGCGTGAGGACCTGGGTTCAAACCCCAGCACCATGTACACAACTAAGTGTCAGAGCAACAAAAACCAGATGAAAAACTAAATAAAACTGATTATCTTTCTCTCCCTCACATTCCCTCTCTCTTTCCTAAGAACAGAACTCTTTAAAAAATAAGATCTAAGGATTACATTATTAAATAACTCTTTGAACACTTTTCTGACTTTCAGAATCCCAAAACATATTCACATTTTAAATCATCTGAGATGTACAGTGGGAAAAGAAAAGAAAAACTTGCCCAAGGAACTATTTTATTGTAAGTTCAAGCATAAACCTCTGGAAAATTTCACCTTAGACCAAATTTGAAAATATTACTATTATTGCTTTTATTACCACACCCCTACCTTGTACAAGGAATATCAGGCAGTCAAAACTCAGGTGATTTGCTCAAAAGTCACACAACTAATGGGTGGCAGAGCTGAAATTCAAACAAATCTGACTCAAAAATCCATTTTCTTTCCAACAAATACTTCCAGTGTTATTTCTCTTGAATTTCCATTTCAGTACTATGAATTCAGACACTCATGGTTACTAATAGACATTATGCATGCAAGGTCAGTCCTCATTTGTCAAGTCTCCACAAAGACCATAAGATGAAATAAATTAAAAGAATAATCATGTGGGAACACACTTGCATCATCATGAAACACAAGCCATCAGCACACAATGCGGTTTTGCTTTATCATCATTGTTAATGTTAAACTTTGTGACAAAAGTTTGGATAAAAATCCCAAGTTTTAAAGCCTTGGAGACACTGAAGCAAAATTTAGAAAGAAACCATATATCAGAGCAGATCGTTAGTGCAAAACATTCACAAAGTGAGGGAGTGAGACCAGATAACTTTGGAGTGAGAGAGGTGGGAAGACAGGATCTGGAGTTCATGAGATCAAAGGACACAGCACCAGATCTTCAGGAAACTCCTACAAGAGACCTCTGCACAGGGAGCCAAAGTTAAATACACAGAGATGTCCATTGCATCATTGTTTATACAGGAAAAAGAAGGAAAACATGCATCCAAAAATAAGAAAATATTTAAGCAGATTATGTAATGGAATTTGAGATGGGCTTGTATGAGCAGATAGGAAACGACTATGAGATATTTTTTCTTCCATTAGAAGGGGTGACAGCACAATGAATGTAACATGATCCTAAACCAGAAACTTCAAGGAGGTGATGATGCTGAGATGAAAGAGGGCTGGAAGGGGCTCGCTAGCTCTCATTCTTTATTTATTATTTGTATATAGCGATAACAGGCACGAAATACCAGAACACGTTTCCTATTTAAAAGTAATTGCAAGGAACCAAGAGGAGGGTCCATGTATGAGTCAGCACACTGCTGTGGGCTAAGCACCATCGCTGCCCATGCAGCTGGAGGTAAACCAGGGCTCTGCACCCTTCTGTGTCAGTGTAAACAGAGTTTGTGAACACTTACTTTTCAGTGGGGGAGATCCCAGAGGTGGCACAGCAGTGAAGAGCAAGCACTCGGAACAATAGCTCATCCCATATTTTCTTGTGTTGCTCGGTATCTTTTGTTTTGTGAATCTGTTCCGAGATGCAAATCCTTGAAGAAAAAAAAGGTCTTGTTACTCCTACTCTTAAATCTGTCTCCTCTGCTAAGCTTGCGGACCACTACCTGGTAATATCTTAGGATATTGCCAATGGGGGAAATAAACTAGAATTATGAAAATGTTAGAGCTGGAAAAGATCTTGGAGATTAGTCCAATTTTCCATTTTACTACTAAGAAAACAATTGCACGGCATGTTAAGTCATTAAGGCGGTTAAATTTATAGCGTATCCCAAGGTATCCTATCCCATATACAGCACAGACCACCCTGAAGTGGTGCTAAGGTCTGTCCTCTTGGGAAATGATCTTCCCAAGTCACACCTCTGAGCTTCATTTCCTGGCAAGGGGGTGATAATCTTACAACATGGACTATTTCAAAGTGTGAGAACTTAGGTAAACTTTCAGAAGGCAGAACATAGAGTAGGGTACGGCAAAAATAAGAATATTCATGCAAGAAACAAATTTCACCCTTTCTGCCATTCTGTAAGTTCACCTCCATCACACCTTTCAGTTTCTCACTGTGCTTTGGTGTAAATTCACATTACGCCCCAGTGATATCCCCAGCAATTAAGGTGGGGAGAGGGGAGGTGGTCAAAAGACAGGCTTACCTTGCATCCTTCAGACACACAGAAGAGGAGGAACATTGAAATGTAGCAAAATATTTTGGTAGTGTTATTTCAGAGTGGCATTATTACATTTTACGGTGTTGTGCTTTTCTCTGAAAATCCAAATGAGAACTTAAATATCCTATCTAAGTAGGGTTGTCATATTTAAGGACAACAGCATTGACTCCCCATGAAGCAGCTATTTTTTTTTTCTGAAAAACAAGCACTATAGAAATAATAAAAGTGAATATTTCTAAGCATGAAATCTTTTCAGTTGTGCAAAATATACAGAAATAACTAGGTGTGGCTACCATGCAACTTAAAAGAAATGAAACATAACAGATAAGGTACTCCAGTGGGAATCACTATCCTGACTTTGGCATTATTTATTCCACCTGTTTTCATACTTTGACTGTAAAGTTGAAACTATCCAAACTACACATAAATTATGCCATTCTTTACATAGCCTTAAACAAGTTGCACTTTTTTTGCTTAAAGTTTTATTTTTGTGAATTATACATATTAGGATATGTAGTTCTGATTTATGCACTTTAGATGCTATTAATACTCACTTAAAAGAATATTTGCAATTGATAGACAGGTATGGCTTTCTTTCAGTTTAACAGCAAAAAATTATAACAATGAATAGTTTCCCCCCATACATGCACATGTATATGTACACACACATAGACACACACACACACACACACACACACCCACTTCTTGTGCCTCTTAGGGTATGTGGATCTCCAAACTTGATGATACATATTGCAGCTTTGGTCTTCAAACTGATTGTACCAATTTATGCTTCATATGTACCAATTTACCACCTTCATATGAAGAGCCTAAAGTTACAAGTTTAAAAAAGATATTCTTCCTTTTCTTTAAGAAGTTGTCATGCTATTAAAATTAGCTTTAGCATAGTTTGCAGATGACATTAGGAAAAAGCCATGAAAAAGGAAAGTGGACTTTATTGGAATAAATGTTGAATAATAATGGTAAAACCCTTGAAGACACCCACTTTCAGATCCTCAACATAAGTAGAACTATGAACTCCATCTGCAAATTCACCAAAGGAATCTGTGTCGAAGTCTGCTGATGAATATGTAAGGCTCGTATGTGTATGCACTACTGTGAAAATTGCGTCTCTTGTGACACTATACAATATGGACTAATTAAATGTGGTAAAAGTAATTTATTTGCATTCTGACTATTTAGAAAATAGATATTAGAACCTGGCATTTATATGTTTGAAGTCTTAGTATGCACAATTTTTATTTACTAGTTTTTGATAGTGTTTTTGTTGTTTTGGTTTGGTTTTGCTTTTGTTTTTGTTTTTTAGGGAGCTATTAACTTTCTCATTTTGATCTCTCCATTTTAGTTTGGTTTCAAAACTCTTCCAATGGTCTATGCTCTAAGGAAGGTCAGGATTCGCACTTTCGTTCACTGAACAATTAGACGTCTGTATCTGTGAACTTTCTACTGAATGCCAGGCTTCATTCAGGACGTACCACTTGGCTTTTCACAGGCTGATATTGATTTTCCTCTCGAGACCAATATATCTTTTCAAGCAGTAATGCCTTAAGCAGAGCAGGGCTTCAAGAAGAATTTGAATTTTTATCTGTTGGATACTTATTTTCAAAACTTTTACATACATTCTCCCTTTCCTTCATATCAATTGAGCAGGACTAAATCATGTTCCCTTGGAATTATGTTTCATGTTTCAGGCTTAGAATAAATAGGCAAAGGATCATGTTAACCATCACAATAATTTAGCATCAAAAGAATTGAATAGCTAAAGAAATTGCCCCACATCTCCCATGTGACCCTCAAAGGATGGTAAATCTTTAATTAATTTGCTCCAGTCCACACCTGGCAGGTTGGTGGTGAAGATTCTTCAGCACAAGTAGGAGCAGTGACACTAACCAAGCTCATGAAACTAATGCATAAAGTAAGAATACCAATGTACTTATCTACCATGTGAGGGGAACTGCCCTAGAAATCCTTCTGGAATACTTCTGTTGATGTGCTTTTCCTTACAAACACACCACAGAGAAGTTCTGAGGCTGTTTGATGAACCTGTAAACATATCCTTAAATCACTTGCAATAAATAGAGAAATTTTAAAAGTATAAAAGTAGAAATGTGCTCAACTATCACAAAAGTGCCAGGTGTGAGAAAGGCTCTTTGAAGACAGGTCTCTAACTTTCTTTCAATGAGTCCTGCAAGATGTTCCTTCTACTGAAGAAGTTAAATTTCTCATTGAAGTTCATCTCATAAGTAAAATTTCAGGCCAGATAATTTCACTGATAGATTGTACTAAATATTTAAGGAAGAAATTGTACTAACTTATGCATACTATCCCAGAAAACTGAAAACATTTCTCAATTCATTGTACAAGTTCAGCATTTTCCTGATACCAAAACTATTCAAAAACATGTCAAAAAGAGTGATCTAATATTCTCCATAAGGTGGATGCAGAAGTTTTAAGTAATTTTAGCAAAATGAATGCAACAATATGTAAAAGGACAATAAATCCTATCCAACTGGGGTTTGTCCTAGAAATTCAAGCCTAATTTATATCCAAAAGTTAATACATCAACTTCTAACTGATAAATGTGATTTATCCATACAATAGAATACTATTTGGCAGTAAAAAGGAATAAAGCTCTGATACTGATACTACTGTGTGGTTGAAATTTGGGGAGATCATGCTAAGTCATAGAATCCAGTCATGAAAGATCATATATTACAAAATTCCCTTTATATAAAATATTCAAAATAAACAAAGTCATAGGGATGAAAAGTAGTTTAGTGATTGTCTAGGTCTTGGAATTTGGGGAAGAAGAAACTGGGAGGGAATGGGGAGTGAATGCTAAGGGGTACTTGGTTACTTTGGGGAGGGATAAAAATAATTTAAAAATTGTAAACTTATTGTAAAACTCTGAGAATGTGCCCCAAAACACTCAATGGTATACTATAAACCATTTAAATTTTGCATTTAAGTGGATTAATTGTATGATATATAAACTATATCTGTTAAGCTGTTAAAATTTGTGTAATTTATCACTTTAACAAACTTTAAAAAATATATGATTATCTCTATTAATATAGAAAAAGCATTAGCCAAAATCTAAAATCCATTGCTGATGAAAACTTCAATAGTCTAGGAACAGAAGGGAACTTCCCTCACTTGATAAGGGATTCAGGAGAGAGCCCACATTTAACCTCATGCCTGTGGTGTTCCCATAAGTCACACCTACACCTGTCGTACACTTTGGTGATGAGAAAGCTGTGATGCGACAGCTTTAGGTTGTCTGCCCAGGGTCCTGACCCAATTGGAGCTCATCTCAGAATAAAATTTTTTAAATGACATTGATTCTCTTCTTCATAAGTATACTCTGATGTTAACACTCTAGGTTAACAGATATTTACAATCTGTTAATTGACATTCTTCTGCTTAACGAATTAAGTGATCTAAGTTGCCCAAACAAGTATACATTTTTTCCTATTTTGCTGTATGAAACTATTTTCAATTTGAGTGAAAAAAAAAAAAGGTTTTGTAAAAACGTATACTTTTGGAGAAATCTCTGTTGGGTAGAAAGGAGCGGTGATGCTTACACTGACATACTAACGCACTCAGTGACTAATACGCATATTTTGCAGTCAGTTTATTTGGAGAAATGCCTGAAAGATAAGATTTGACATTTGAAATCAAAAGAAAAACAAAAAACCATGTTTGGTAGGTACTGGGGATTGAACCCAGGGACACCTTACCACTGATGCACATTTTCAGTTCTTTTTATTTTATTTTGAGATAGGGTCTCACTGAGTTGATAAAGCTGGCCTCAAACTTGCTATCCTCCTGCCTCAGGCTCCCAAGTCACTGGGATTACAGGCACGAATCACTGCGCCCAGCAAGAAATTATTTTTAGTAAAGCAAAACGAGATCTCTTAGTGGAAATCTTTTTTAAAAAATCGTTATTGTCAATTTTTGCTTTTGTTTGGCTTTCGTTTTCTAATTTTTTTATTTTTTATTTTTATTTTTCTAAAGAGAGAGATGGTGAGAGAGAGAAAGAGAAAATCAATTTTACATAGTTTTTCATGCGGCTTTCGTTGCTCTGACACTTCATTGTTTACGTGGTGCTGGGGTTCGAACCCACGTCCTCACGCATGCCAGGCAAGTGCTGGAAACGCTGAGCCACTGCTCCAGCCCCTAATATTTGTTTATGACATGAGGAAGAGCTGCGGTCCCCCTGAGTGGCTGTTGTGTGCATGGGAGTGTGTTGAGACAGTCTCACAGGCACTGTGAAGTGTGGTCTACTCTAGTCCCTGTCTTGGTTGCTTTCAATCTGCCTGCACATAACCGTGCTCCCAAAATTTATGGCAATTCCATTATTCCTCCTTCAATTTTGATTCCATCCCTATTTCCTCAACAATTTATTTTCAATGCTGTTTTATCTTACCATCGTGTTTATTTTTAAGCCAATGTTAACTCTGGCATCATCCTATCATTTGAATTTCAAATGCCATTTGCTCAAATCAGACCCTCTCTGCTGTGGGGAAGATCTCTTGTTCATTTTTCAGGCAAGGAAGGATAATGCAAACTAAATACCGACGTCTATAAGTCTCACCTTGTTGAAGACATGCCGCTTCTCTTCCTGTTTCATTCCATCAATTCCCCCATTGCCCTGACATAGGGCTCGTCCTCAGTACAGCGAGACTCGGGTAGGACACCACTCAGGAGTCTCTCACTTCTTCAAAAGGCCACCGAGGTCCTGCTGCAGCTGTGATTGACAGTTACCCCTCTGGAGAAAGGGCATTGCCTGCAGAGGTAAATGAGGTCCAAGAAGAAAGGCCTCTCTGCCTCATACACTTCGTAAATCACATTAATCCTGTCTCAAAAGAAAATACGTGAATATCTCTTTCTATGGCTAATAGCAAGAAAAAAATAAAAAAAATTATCTCCTCAATTGAAGTCTGGGGAAAAAAATGTATGCATAGAAATAAACATGCCATCATGATGGCAAAACGTTGAAAGTCTGGGAATTAAAGCATAGGTGGTCAAGCAGGGCCTCAGGAACTCAGGCACTGTTGGTGGGAACATAACTTTAAGAATTTCTTGAGTAACACAGATCATTCACATGCCCAGTGACTCAGTAAGACCATTCCTAAGAACGTGCCCTACAGCTTCACTGTGCAAGGCAGAAACCACTAGCCAAGTGTGCTACAAAAGATTTAATTTGAATTAAAGTTAAATAAAATATACCCAATGGTAATGAGCAGACATAATTCCCAGGTCTTGATGTCTATATTTCAAAACATCATATTTTACTGAATAAATACATATAATTTTGTCAATATTAAGATGTGTTTTTTAAAAATTAAGTTCAAAAATTGAGTTCCACAGTTATCTTGGCCACATTGAAAGTAATCAAAAGTTTTGTGAGTCTTGGCGGAGATATTGCATAGCATAGACATAGAACTCGGCCATCACTGCAGACACGTTCAGAGAAGGCTGCTCTAGGGAAGCTCCAACATACCTGCCCAGTATATACATCCGAGAATGTGTTTGAGGGCATTGTAAATGATTTTACAGATTAAAAACAGACCTCAATGCCTATCACCAGCGGAACAGATAAATTACGACATGTTTGTAAAGTGGAATCCTCTACAACCCTAGAAGTAAATGCCCTATAGTCTCAAACATCACCATGAACCAATCTTTAAGTTGTTCAGTGATAGAGGCAAATTTCAAAACTCACAAATACAATAAAATCGGTTTAAAATTCAGAAACTATCAAACTAAGGATGACATTGCTTATGGGTACAATTGGATGTTGTAAAATTATAAGGAGAAGCAAGAAAAGGATAATCAGAAAATTCAGTCCAGTCTCTGGGATCTTGGACAAGGAAGAAATACTTGGGAGTTGCAATGGATTGGTGATCTCCTGCTAGGATTGGGTGTTATTTCCAGATAAGTCTGTTTCATTGTCATGCTTTGCCATTTATAGCACATAAATTATTTTGAAGCTGTTATATCGCTGGTAAAGTTTGATTCAACTTCTTTTGTTACTTTTCGTTTTCCCCTATTTTAGGTTTCTCATTCTCATTAGCAAGTGTTCTATTATTGAGCACTTGAAGCTGAAACTTTGTGGTTTTCATGGATTCTGCTATTTGTTTCCTGACCCTTTAAATGTCAGTTGCTGTGCTTCCAAATTTGCATTACTATATTTTAGTTGGATTCACAGCCTAATTTGGCACTTCAGAACTCAAATGAATATTAATATATGCTTCTCAATTCAGAGCGTTTTATGCTGCAAGTCAAATGAGCAATGCCCATGCAGACAATCTATTGTTTAATCTTGTGTCATCCAAATATTGACTCTTCTTCTAATAGAGCATCATTACCTAAAAGAACCAACTACACTTAAAATGCACAAAACGTTTCAGAACTCACTTTATTAACATTCTTCTGCAAAATACTGTTGATGCTGATTCATTCATATTTTAAAAATCCTCTCCTTGATTAACTTAACTAAATCTCTACCCACTCTTTCTAATTTATTTTATTAAATACTTCTTTTCTTTATATCATGCTAGGATTTCAAAAATAGTAGTCAGTTTGAAAAGTCTGGGTGTAATTACTTTTTGTTTGTTATTCCCATGTTTATTTTCTGAATTACTATATTATTTTTTCATTAACCTATTTTAAGGCAAATTATGCATTTAACCACACCAGACGGATATTCTGGTTATTTTTAATAATTCATGGCTTTTTAAATTATTTAACCTATTTTATTTTTAAATATAATATTTGAAAGTTCTTTATTATTCAAAAACTAAATATAAGGGAAAATCAAATTAAGCTAATAGAAAAACAAGGAGTCTTTCTCAATTAGCTAAGCATTTCTAATATATGTAAATGAGAGGGGAGGAAATAAACTCCACAGTCTAAATGTATAGCATAAGTTTTCCCTCTCTCTCTCTCACTATCCCTCTCTCTCTTAAAAAGAAAAAAAAAGAAGTAAATGATATTTTCTAGTAATAAATTATAGCATAATCAATATCCAATTTTAAATGACTTAGAAAATAATTCAGGGCCAAGGACCCCAACACTGGCCTCATTTCCATTTTCAAAACATATTCCTAAATTAAGACAATGGTAAAGTGAAAACTAATCATACTGTAAACATGAGGTGCAAGCTAGGTGAACCTGTACCGAATTGGCACTAATGCCCAAGCCAACAGAATGGGACAGAACACCTGGAAACCAGCTGTGCATGCCCACAACCTACCTGGAAGCCGAGAGGACCACTGTTGCTCCCCCTCCTCCTTTGGCTATGCCTTCAGAAGGGAAGAAACCAGAACACCACTCCCAATTCTTCCTAGATGGTGCTCTCCAGGGTGGCCTAGCACATACCCTTACCCATGCAACTACTTATTCCCTACATCCAGCTGGAAATTCCAACATCAAGAGACAAGGAGAGAGTGGAGGGAATCAGCCACTGCAGGTTGACGACTAGAAACTGTAATTTTCACAAGTGGGTGCCAGACTTGGGCAATGATGGACAAGAGCCTTATGGGCTGTATTTAGTGAGAACTGAACTTTCTAGATGCCGGTTTGTTTATATTGTTAAGGAGCTAGTTGTTAAGGGAAGAAGGGTCCACATTTGAGGACAGGGAATAATCACCCAATGAATGGGTCACCCCTCCAAGCCATCTCCTCCCTACCCTCACCCCCATCCACCTCAGCCCATGCAACGCACACTTCTCTGAGAGCCATTTCTCTCCACAAATGGACACGGTAGCAACAATTTTGACACATGTGACTCCACAGCTGAATGGCCCAAGAGTGAAAAATAGCTGAACCAATAAAGAACCTTTTCCCTGGGTAATTCAGACTTGAGAGTCAGATTTCAGATCCATCAAGTTGGCTTACTACAGAAAAGGTGTTGTTTGAGAGCAGCCTCATTTTAGACCACATCCCCTGGAATAGCAAAAGAGCTGAATGGAATGGAGGAAAGAGAAGAGGAGGAGGAAGGGCAGCAGGGTAGAAGAGAGTGATGGAGAGGAGAAGCAAAGGGGAAATAAAAAACAAAGAGCAAAGAAGAAACAGAGGGCCCCAGGGGCACCCTATCCCTGACCCAATTGATCCTGTCACTCAGTTTCCAAGATATGCTAATACATGTTTGTATTTAATGTCGTTTAGCTTTAACTTTCTACGAAAATAGAACTAACATAGTTCAAGAAAAATGTGTGGAATTTGTTACATAGAGAGCATTTAAGTCTCAGCTGAACTTGCCAAACTCCTACAAATACACACAGGAACTTTAACCTCCTGCCAAATAAACAAATATTGAGGCCAAGGACAATATATATCCCGTGGTTGCTGACAACTACCAGAAGTAAATAAATCACTTACCACATAAATAGAAGTAACCTGGAATCAGAACATTGCAGAATAAGGTAAAAGAAAATATTTCCAAGGGCTTAGAGAAATAGCAGACTTCTGAATCATAAATTAGATGAAAGTTGTTTGACATCCTTAGAAAGATGTAAGAAGTTTCTACAAAACATTTGCAGAAAGTCAGAGAGAATGAAATTAATGTTGAAAAGAGGAAAAATAAGAGGATTTTTTTTAAAGAGAGAGGGACAGTGAGAGAGAGAGAGACAGAGAGAGAGACAGAGAGAGAGAGAGAGAGAGAGAAATAATCAATTTTATTTAGTTTTCCATGTGGCTCTCGTTGCTCCAATGCTTAGATGTGTATGTGGTGCTGGGATTTGAACCCACGTCCTTCTGCATGCCAGGCAAGTGCTGTAACTGCTGAGCCACTGCTCTAGCCTCATAGGATTTTTTAGAATGGAAAAGTCTTGTATTTAAAATCTAATAGCAAAATTAAATTAGCATCATAGTTAATAAAGAGCAAAAGCTCACCTGGGATGGGTAGTATGGATAATCCTTACATTCTCCTCATCTCAGCTGTCACATTGGCAGGTCTTTGTGGTCTACCGGCTGTGACCCAAACCTTCAACTCATGAGTGGGCAGAGTCCTTGGTTTTCATAAGTGTATCTGTTTAGGGATACTGCATGCATTCATGCAGGGTTACCTTAAGGCAACAGAGAACCAAGATGTGCCCAGAGATTCCCTGTGCTTCTACGTTCTTCCTAGCCACCATTGTGGAAGCCTCCTGATCAGGATCAATTACTATGCCAAAGTGGTAACTCTATTCTCACTTGTGGGACCTAAACAGAAGAATCCAAAGTACCCTGATAAAATGGGACTTTTGTTGTGTCTCCAGGCAAGAGTACCCCCACTTTAGACCAGAGATCCTTACAATGCAGAGCCTGGAGTCATAGGAATGAGAAGCACAAAGTCCCACAGTATGTCACTTGCAGTGATGGTGAGAGGACCCACTCCTACCACCCACCTGGTCCTTGGCCATGTATTCTTCCTATTGGTGGCACAGCACCGTACACAGTCTCTGATTTAATGCATGTGGTATGTCCTGAGGATGGTCTTCATCTTTTCAGAGTGTGGCCGTTAGAAGGACATAGACAGAAGGTCCGTCAGAGCAATAGGCCAATTACTACTAGCATGTTCTACAAGCAGTAAATCCAGAGGACTCTGGCCCACTCCTTGCCTCTTTTGCTGAAGTGAATACCCTGGTCAGATGACATGTTGAATAGCAGGGTACAGAATGATTTAAACTCCTGAATGACAATAGTAGCTGATCAATGGCCCAAGAAGCAAATCTCCAACAAGAACAGGTATTCACTCAGTGGACAAACCACTGGCCCTTTCAGGATGTAGTCTCCATGCCCCCAAATCATACTCCTCAAAGAATAGTGTCATTTAGGGGATTCAGACTTCATCTCTGTAAGAGGCAGTTTGGACATCCAGAAGAATCTTTATCAATGTAGACCTTGAGAGTTCCTTGTGTGGGGCCCAGTAATGTGTTTCCTGGGCCAGGTTCAGTATGGCCAGTGCTAAAGGCTGAACCAACCCTGAATGGTCCCCACCATTTTCTCTTCTCAGTGTTCCATACCCTTTCAAGTGAACACTGTCTGTTAGCATCCAGGTGTGACCGACAAAGCTTTAGCAGGAGCCCATATGTCCACCAACATACTTCTGTGTAATCGGTTAGATATGAGGTACTTCCTGCCCCCAAAACTGCCTGTGCCAATGCAGGAATCTCCAGAGGTGAAGTGATTAGACTAGGAGAGCTGTAACCGGCGAGATCAGTCCAACCCAGCTTGCCTGCGTAGTAACGGTGGGCAGGTGAGGTATGGCCGGTGGGTCATGGGGGTGTGCCCTGAAGGAGCTCATGTTCTCTGCAGCCCCTTCCACCTTCCCATTGCTTGCTCTTTCTCTGCTTCCAGTCTGCATGATGTGAGCAGCTTCGCCTTAGAGTTCCTCCTTGCCTGGGGCCCAGAGTGATGTGTTGGCTGATGGGATACTTAGCCTCAGAAACCATGGGTCCAAAACAAACTCTTCTTCCTCTAAGTTGCTCTTGTCAGATGTTTCAATCAAAGTGACAGAAAGTTGATTAGCATATTCTCCCAGAACTCCTCACCTGTTCTACCCCTTCTCCTTCCAGGCCCCTAACAAGTGGAAAATCAGTTGATCACTGCCCCGGAATTTGTACATTTTCTTTCCTGGATCCACTTCTTACCTACACAGAATAGAAGCTGCACCACACAGCTCTGTCCACAGAGAGCATCTTCCCTCTCAGCCACTTTCCAAGCTCCTTTTGAAGGAGTCTCTGCTGTTGCTGCCATCCATGCTCCGTTTCCACAGACAAGCCAGCCTGACTCACTCAAAAGCCAAATGCGGGCTATTTCTTCCCCCTTCAGCTGGTCATACGTTACCAACACAGGACTGTGGACACAGCTGGGAATGGCTGCTGCTGTTACTAGTGGCTGTCTGGGATACCCACAGATGCAGCTTACTCAAGTACTCTTGCCCTCCCTGGACTTGATCCACGTGTACCATGTCTACCTCTGATAGACTAAACCTGGACCTGTCTTACTTTTTCACTGCAGATCCAATGTAAATGAACTTTCCATGAGCAGTTCAAGATGTAGAGTCATTTGTAGTTTCATGATCAAAAGTTCAGTCTTTACTAGGACCCAGGAATGCACCAGGAATTATATTTGTAATTCTCTTCTGCAGTTGGTATGGTCTTCAAATTCCAGGACCTGCTTAGTGATTTTTCTCTTGGGAGTTTCCATGAAGTTCACACTGAGTCTTTTCTACCATCAACACCAGCAATACCATGGGGTCTGTTGGATCAGATGACCCAAGGGTCAGAGCAGCATGAACCTTCTCCAGAGCTCTTTCCTGTTCCAGGCACCCATAGCTTTTTGTATCATTTTGCATATGGGAAGAATGAATTCCCTAGCATTATTGTATCCCTTAACATGTGTACTCCATCTCCTGGGGTTCCTGATGAGGTATTAAATCCATATCCCAAGCCAAAGCCACTAAGCAGAGGATTTTGCTAATCTTATCTTACACTTTGGGCCCCTTGATCAAGATTTGGAAGTAACAGAAAATACTTTGATAGGTGGTGCAAAGACCTACTGATCAGCCTTCAAGGAGTTTTGTCCAGGTCATTCATCCCCAAGCATCTCAACATCCCCGAGGACACCTCTCATAGAGTGTGCTTTCTACCTTGTGATCACATAAGCCATGTCAAGACTTTCTTAAATGTAGGTGATTCTGAAATTTCTAGACCCAGCTTGGCCCAGGGCAAGTGAGGCCCAGAGAGCTTCCACTTTCTGTCCTGTTCTGATACTTTCTTCTCACTCCTGCCTGCATCTCAGGAAAGAGAAATCAGACATCAGGCAACAGGGACTATTGGAATTAGCAGCAGAGACTAAGGAAGCCTTCACTAATGGGAATCTCATTTGAGGTTGGCCTAGGTGGATGAATTGAATTTCTCTAACCAGAAAAATGGTGGAAGATAGATCCAGACAGAAGGAAGAAAAACAGCCAAGTTACAGAAGGATCCTGAGAGGTAGCCTGTCTAAGAAAGAGCAAGAGGGTACCACAGTGCGCCAGGACTTACAAATCTACAACAAAGGGGGGATTTTTTGTTATTGCTTTGTATTATTTTTTAAATCTTAGAACTGTTTTGAGGATCAGAAACTGAGGACCAGAGAATAACTGAACATTGTGTTTCATATATATCAGCCCAGCAATCTGGTTAATAAAGAAAAAAAAGACACTTATTCCCCAGGTCATATGGATGACACAGGAGTTAATATCTTCTCAGGTGGCAATCACCCTTTGTTATAGCAACTTCTCACGAAACTTGCATTAAATTTATTAATTACAATCTTCCAAGCACCTTTTCCCCACATTAGTGACTCCTAGCCTACAATTTTCTGGCTTACGTACCTTTCTTGCTTTTCCTTCAGATTTGATCTTTCCCTAGCGAATTGCTTTCCATTTGTCTTCATTAAACCTCACTCTATTGATTTCTGTTTTTTTCTCTAACTTCTCAGAAACCTGCTGTATATTAATTCTCCTTTCTGTGAAATTAGCTATCCCTCCTGGCCGTGGCTAACATTTAGGAAAGTTTTAAAATCTAACATTATTGAATAACCTTCTTTTAAAACTTTGGAAGCTACATTCAATTCTGATAGGAAGAGAATATACAAGCATGCACATTCCACTTTGTGATGGAGAATTCTTTGTGTTCTACTAATTCTCTCTTGATTTTCATGGGGTTTTTTTTTTGAGAAAGTTATAATATTTAAGAACCACCTACTGAAAAGCCAAGCTTCAATGGATGCTTTCCTTTGCAATGCAAGAAAATAAAGAGAAAAGTCCATATTCTTATTTAAGATACACTTACTCCAGAATTATGAAAAAATAATATATTATTGCTTTTTTATTTTATTTTTCTATGTATCAAATATTTAACCCTCATTACAGTCCTCAAAATTAAAATTAGTCAACATGAAGCAGCGAGGTAAAATGCGAGAGCAGACATTTCTGACACTTTGTTCCGTTAGAGTGTGCTCCACTTTTTAATTGATTCATTCAATGCGCTAACTATTTGGGGGAGTCTTATTTTCCAGCCACACCATAGGATGCTGGGACGCGGGGACGCTTCCTTCCCTCACGGATTAAACGTCTGTGAGGAAGACAAGTGATTATATTAGGCTCATCCATATTCTTTACTGCAAAGAAAAATGGAACTGTCAGACACCAACGGCCTCACCTGAGCTTGCCTGCACCTTGAAAGACAAGTTCCCCGTTTCCAGGCCCCACGCGCTCCTCTCTCACAATGGAGGCAGAAGCGGGAGTCCTCTTCACCCACATCTACTGCCACCTGCCGCAGCTGTGGTGTGGGTCCCTCGCACATCCAAGGTTGCTGCAAACATTGTGGGAGATTATCCCAAGCCGCTCCCTCGCTCCTTCCCTCCTCATTTGTTCCCTTGGGCCAATGGAGAACCTGCAATGTCATAAGAATTGTTCTTCAAGTGTTAGGTGTCCTGTCTGTCTGAAGTTGCTTCCTTTGCTTGTCCTCCTGGGCAACAGATTTAACAGATTTACACTTGTTTAGGCATCTCATTAACTTGCTTGTTTGCTTTTCTTCATGTGGTACCAGGGATTGGATCCAGGGGCACGTAACCACTGAGACACATCTCCAGCCCTTCTTATCTTTTATTTAGAGACAGGGTCTTTCTAAGTTACTCAGGGTCCCACTAAGTTGCTGAGGCTGGCCTGGAACTTGTGATCCTGCTGCCTCAGCCTCCCGAGTGGCTGGGATTATAGGCCCGCACCACCATGCCTGGCTCATTTACTCTTCTAAGCAATACAATGTGACTTTCTCCTCTTCATTATCCCACTTGAAGATGAAAGGAAACACAAGCAACCCAGTGACCTCGCTTCCCAACAGATAATTCAGAGGAACCCAGTACCTTGCACGGCCTCCAGTTGTTTCCCTGTGATGGGGCAGCAGCCATACCCCAGCACCGACCAGCCACGTCACCACCTCTCACCTGCCTGCCCTAGTGCCATGTCCTTCCTCCACCCATAACCATCTCTCAGGGTCTGCTGCCGAAAGGACCTGAACACAGGGAGCAATGTTCTCATTCCAGTCATGTTGGTTCTAATTCCTTACAATCCTTCCAAATCATCTCTCGCTTCTCATACCTTTTGCAATTGGAAGCATTCATCTTGTGCCTCTGATACTAACCATTCTTTCTGCCTTCACTACCTATCTATCCCCTATACACTACGAGTATAATTTTTTCTATAAACCCAGTCATGTCATTTCTCCACTTCAAAACCTTTGATGTCTCCCTTACTGCCCACACGATGAAGCTCAGCATCGTTAGCGTGGAGTATCAGGTCCTTCCCACATGCGCACCAGCCTCCATGTTGGCCTTCTGTCCTGCCTCTCTTCCCGTGCTGCAGCCACTGCTGGTCAACTGCACTTTCCTAGTCCTTCACCACTTGCTTCCTCGCCCCCACCTTTGCACAGGTCTTCATGGCCAGACTTCCACTTCCAGCCCTTCCCCTGTTGTTAGTCATCCTTCAAGACTCCATTCATGTGCATTACCTCTGGAAAAACGTGCCTTCACACCTCTATGCAGGGCCATATGCTACGCAATGGTCTGTTTAGACCTCTGCCACATCACTTCAGTTCTGCTGAAATTTACATGTGTTGCGTCTTTCATTGGACTAGGATTCTTCCAAGTCAAGGTCTTATCTTACCAATCTTGTTTCTAGTTGTTAGCAGTTTAGCAATAAATGTTCAGACAAATCCATGAATGATAGAAATTACAAGTAAATCACAGGAAGAGAAAAAAGCTAGTGAGATGATCCTAGACTTTTGCTATCCCATGTCATCCATCCTCCTCTTCTCCCACCAGCACAATGACATATAACTAAACTTACTAACACAGGACGATTTTTAAGGCAAGCCTTAGATACAACATGACTTTTGCAACAAGTCCATTCCAGCTCTAAAAATATCACTCAGACTAGCTCTCCCACTTGTGACAATCTTTTTTTTTAATTTTTTTTATTTTTGAACAACCATACAAGTTTTTGACAAAATAATATAAAATGTGTATATATTCTGGGTATTGCAATTACCCCCAGGAGTGCCCCCACCAATTACCCTCCCTTATCCCGCCCTTCCCCTTCCCACAATATCTCAAAAAAAAGTATTAGGTTGTAAAACAATACATCTTATCTGGATTTAACACATGCTAATAGACCAACTTTCTCACTGTCCAGGGTCTAGTCCCCACCTCCACAGATGAGTGGAGACAATCGACCCTTAGTTCTCTGGGTTAAGCTGATTTTACTCATGACAATCTTTTAATAGGTCACAAACCTTCCACTTCAAAATTAAAGATAAAATGCTCAAGCTCAAATGACTTGGAAACTGGCATTGGTTTTCTTACTAAAGTAAACTACAACAAATTCCACCTGTTTTAATATGGGACGAGGACTGAAACTCAAGAAGTGAATGAGTCTTAAGAAATGGGGTTACAGGTGTCATTTCCTTGATGTTACAAGATCCATTCTCTTGTCCTGATGCAAATGACATTTATGTACATAAAATTACATTGTGTGTTTTTAAGCATGTTCTATGAAACTTCAAATATGTTCTTACCTCCTCTACTACCAAAACTATTAACATCCCATTTCCTTAGGCCCTGCACTGTACTTCCAAGAGTAATACCATATAGACTTACATAATCAGATCGGTCAACTCAATAGTTCTCAAACTTGACCATTTACAGAGAGGAGCAGTTATTTTCATTTCTGTTCTTCAACTCCTCAAATACATTTGAATTTTAAGTTTCCTGGGTGATTTTCATGTTCATCAAGTTTTGGAAATCCCTAAGCTGATAAATATATGACCTCTGCTGTTATATTTAATTTAGCTCAGTTTAGTAAGAATTTACTGAGTGTTGATAATATGCTTGACGTAAGTTGATAATAAATCTAACATTTCACAGCATATGTGAATTTTTTTCCCCAGAGCTTCCCAAACCCTCACTGGACATTCATGACTGCTAGGGAGAGTTGTAATGGGGAAACCAGCTAAGAGAACCAAAAGTATTCTCCAACATGAAAATATATGTCACTTAGTACCCTTTACTCAACCTCTCTTTCTCAGACTATAAAGTTTCTGTAGTGAGGGTGAGCAGGGAAAAATGCAGAACTGCCAGATGGACAAGTTTAAATATTCAAGAAGGGAGAGCTGGTAAAGGAGCAAGTTCCTGAAGTCAGCTCCTCCCCACCCCAGCAGACACACACACACACACACACACACACACACACTCACACATGCCTGTAGTGTGAAGGATCATTAAAGAAGAAGTACCAGAATGGCTGGAGAAAGTCTCCGTGGTTGTCCTTGACCTAGATAATAGAAAAGCTGACAATCATGGACGTATGGGAGTTGAGTCACCTGAGAATGTCCTGAACTCTGGATGACAATAGCTAACAACCTGCGCGACCCAATTAAATGGGACAAAGTTCAGTCGGAACTGATAATCACCAAGCACCACACTCTACAGCCCCCCAAGACTTGTGGGCAACCTCAGGAGCAGGGAAAACTTAAAGTTGAGGATATCTTGAATTGACTGAGGTCAAACTTCTGCCAAACAAAAGAACAGGACAAAAATTAATTTTGATTCCTAGCAAATGAAAACAAAACATGCCTCTTAAGAATTAAATGAGGGATAGAGTTAAAACCCTGGAGACATGGTATAAGCTCAATTAGTGTCTGCTCCTTTTTTTCATTCAAGAGTTTTTATCTTAATTTAGAGTCCATATTAATGTAAAAGAAAGAATGATCACGCCAAGGTACGATGGTCCAAACCTATAATTTCTTGTCAAACATGGTTTTGTGGATTTCTACTACTGTTTAATCTGTGGGAGGAAGGTGCTGTTCCACTGAATGGGTGACAACTCGTGCCTTCCCACCACTAACACCAGTAAGACAGCTGCTGATTTCACCTGCTCCCAAGTTTCGTAGACCTTTGAATCTGTTTAGCCTCAATCACTCTCCTTACAATGGAGCAAATCTGTAAACTCAGGATATTGTTCTGATTATAATAGCAGGGCAGCAACTTTTTATTTCTGCTCAGAGCAGTAAGACTCTGTGCAACTGAATTTCAATTGTAAAATCCTTTCAAACACGCCCTCTTTAAGCAAGAGCCCCTGTGGAAGGAGGAAGTAAAATGAGTTTCCTAATTTACAGTCAGTATTATGATGCACATGGTAACCATAGCTTTCAGATAAGGAAAGTGGGGACTTGACACAGCAATTTAGAATTTTTATAGTTAGTATCATTTTCTTGTTAATGGGTCCATTGACAATCATAATATTGGGCCATAAAAGTTGGTGTTAACTTTACTTTGCCATTCCCAAATTTTCACCTTAAATTTTTTTCTTATTCAAACAATCATTGAGAGTTATAGCTGAAGAAGACGTTAGAGATCACTGAATCCAGAAAGACCAAAGTGCCAGTACCCAGGGGAAATTTTTCCCCCAGAGATGGCTTTATTTTTCTCCAACAAAACATTTCTTTCTCTTCTTTCTCTTTTTCTTCTTCTTTACTTCTGCCTTTCCTTTTTGTTCATTTGTGGGGTTTTTCTCCTTTTTAATCAATATAAGACTTAGACATAGCAAAGTGCCCA